>JAQQZZ010072201.1:0-21437 GCA_030265115.1 Mopalia vespertina
AAAACCAGAAGTTGAAAATCCATAAAGTCTTACTTATTATGTTATCATCCCAGCTTCTAAATGCCGCTAAAACAAGTACAGATTAAGTTAAGCGAAGCTAAGATGAACTCAAACAACTAGCAATTGATGTACAATGGATTCTATGGGCTGATTATAATAAAACATAAAAATTGGTTTGTTTCTAACAAACTAAATGATCAACTATATCATTAAAATAAATGAACTGCCATCATTAACTTGTCCGAAGTTAACTTTATAAAACCGTGTCCTTCTCAGAATGTTGATTGAACCGAATAACATGTACTGAAAGAACTTCTTTTTTTTACTTCGTTTTTTTGTTTTGCATGTTGGAATGACAAGATAATCATAATTCAAATGTCTTTTTTAATATTAAATTGTATGAAATTCAATACGTTAGATTAGAAACGGCTGACAGATAAGGTTTATCACAGCTCCATAGATAAGGAGTCGTAACCTTCGCTCTGGATAAGGTAACGGATATAGCAATAGATGACTCAATACACATAACATAATTCAATAAAACATATACCGTATAACCTTGACCGTAACCATTTACCAGTATCACAGAAGAGGTTTGCTTTCTCTCGGAACGCTTCAGATACAACATTTACCAAGATTACAAATGCAGAGAGATCCCAGATCACGAATTCTGACTGAAAACGGGGATGCTGATTCAGCAGTAGTTTGGTCCCGTAGCATTGCTCTATTCATAGCTCCCATGGAGCCATGTCGATGTCGGCTTTATAATTCAAATATAAGAACATTAGTTTGCAAATTAAACACAACAAACATTCGAAAAAAAGCAGTTCGAAAAAAAAAACAGTTTTATTAAATGGTTTAAAATTAGTGTAACAAGTGAAAGGTTAATATGCCGTTGAACATAGCAATACAAATAAGACAGTTTCCTTGGATCGGCTGATTGATGATCCCTTTAAACAGTGAAGTCCTTATAGCACACTCGTAACGGCCGTTTAGCACACAACTGGACTTCCGGGTACACCATAAACACAGCACTAAACATAATATGAGATTGAATTACACAGTAGGATGAAGGCTTTTTCGTTCAACACACAATTATCTTCGTGAAGTAATGCTCTTTTGTCCTTTATCCGTTGATTTGGTTGTGTAAGAAAAGTCTCTAGCTCAGTGAGTGGGTAGACAGTTATTGTCTCTGTTAAACAGGTAGCGGACGGGTCGTAATCTATAAAGCCTCGAATGTTATTCAGTAATACATGCACATGTTGCTTGAACATAAAAATGTGTTAAGAAAATTCCAACCACGAACAGATCGTTTGCATAGTTACTGCTGTAACTAAACGTTATTGCCTGTGGTGTAACTTTTATATTACTGTTATTTAATACTTTTTGTTTATTTTTACATTTATTATTATTTATTTGTTTTTACAGACCACCCGATCTAGGTATCCAATAACAGAAAAATAATAATAAATAAAAACTAAATAACCTATAAAAGCTTCCAATAATGAACAAACACTTATGAAAGCAATTAATTTTCAATTGCAAAAGAAAGGATTATTAAATTCAATGTAGCAACACAAATTTTACCAAAATAACGGGAATTATTTACTTATCCGTTAAACTTCAATAAACATTTATTTACAGTGTCAGTATAGTATTGATTAAAATAATTTTAAAAAATGACTCCTAGATATTGTTGATGACAAATGGTAAAGTATTTATTTATTTACCTAAACAATTTATACTGTCGTGTCGATTTATGCGTTTACTGATGCATCTCTAGGTTTCGCATGTTGTGTATTGAAATCATCTCATTGAAGTGTGAAAGTAAATCCATACTTCTACGGTTGCTCAAAGCGATTTTAAATTTAATTCACTCAACAAATATCCACTAGTCTATTCGCAAAACAACTTTCTCAGGCTAACTAATTGATGACATATTCACAAGCAAGCCATATATACTTTCAGCACACGATTATAGCGTTTCAGAAGTTCTTTACAAACACAATTACTCGGAGGTTATTATAGAATGGTAGCAAAAACTAAAAGCTTTAGGCCAGAACATCCAGATAATTTTGATACAATGCATTGTCTTAACCACCGAGTCTGATGGATTCAATTGTCATAGAACACAGAAAGTGGATCCACAGGTATTAGTGTAGTTATGGTGAGTTCAAAAATGATAACAGAAAGTCGATTAGACCCTGATGATTTTAACGCAACAAACGGCATGCAATCGTGTCGTTTATATAACTTAAAAAGACGAACTCGTCATTCGAACCCGTACATGTCTTCAAAGCAGAGTGTGTAACTATTTGTCCAGGGTTCATACTAGATCTCATCGGATTACCAGACGTTAACACAACCTACCGATAATACAAATTGTTATCAAACTCCGCCTCAAACATACAGTGCCGCGTAATGAAAGAGACACTTCCTTTACTTGGAGGGAATTGGGGGTCGCTCTGTCCTGAGCGTTTGTAGCTCAGTCGGGCAGAGATCTGGCCCGAGAACGACGTTCCAATCCCAGTGGAGACAAGCAAATTATTCTTTCGCTACAATAAAAATAAAACACAAAATATATCTCAAACACGCGGCGGTGGTTGGAGAGATCTTCCTGTTGTCGAGATGCTTTCTGAGGTAAAGAGGAGCAAGAAGTCGATATGTTTGTGATGTCTTTGTATTGTTCTGGGAGTGTCCTGTATTTGTCATGTGATGGAATTTTTTTGTTGTTGCCAGTGGTGTCGGGGTGGTTTCCGTCACCCATTGGGCTGACACGCCGTCATGTGAGTGAAATAACCTTAAGTACGACGTTAAACCCCTATTAAACAAACAAACAAATCTAAAACAACGCTCTTCCTACTTGGCGTTGCAAATTTTGGGTAAATAAAATGATTTATCTAATATTCTATGTATTATGTACGACTATTATATAACTGTACATTGGTGAAAAAAAAATAAATTGAAAAATTGACTATTATGTATCGCCTTGTGGCACAGCACATCTCTCTTATTCGTGAATAACATTAAAAGTTCGTGACGTTCATTCTTGATGGAGTTTACCTTGCCTTTAGGGACATTCTTAAGGGGATGTTGGCTAATCATCTGTGAACATTCCTTGAAAGGTATGTGAATTGAACAGTTAAAACCGGCTACAAACGTTATCAATCGTTCTATCGTGCCATGGAATGAGAATAGAATCAGGTTAAAGATGAAGTTAAACGACTGTCCTGTGGCGTTGCTTTCATCTGGTTTGGATTGCGCCATATAAAGTATTTGCAGCCATGTTGTGTGTCGACAGCACACAGATGCATTTATGTTACAGTCACAATTGTTTCAATATGTGTGGTATCCGGCAATGAATTGTACTTAACTGATGACATTCATTCTATGTTGACGATAAGACCTACATCAGAGCTTAGACTTTCAATATTTTGCTTGATTTGTAATCTTTCTTAATGACTATGATATGTTAGTGTGATTTATCTGTGCAGTGGGACCGGCGATTTTATGTGTATTGATTAGACGTAGTGGAATAATATCTGGTTAAGGAAATGTTAAGCGCCAGCGGAGGCTGGTCTACTATTGACGTAATTTAAATTCCTGATGTAACAATTTATTTTCCATCAATACTAAATGGAAATTAATCGATACATAAACGACGCTATCTATAGGACTGTTCTTGTCAAACAGTTATTAGCAGGTGTCCCAAATTAACAAATAACTCTAATTCGCAGGGGATTTTTTACCCGATATTGATGTGTCATTTAAATTGCTTAAGACTAACGGAGACAAAATGTGTCTGATGTAGACATATAATAACTACTCAAGCTGACTTCAGTCTTTTGAGCTAACAAGAGATCGATGGTATTGTACGTGGATGTCCCGGACCTTTGGGACAACACAGGTCTGAAATCTCTGTAGTAAACTTATATGGCGTCTTGTGACTATCATGACTCGTTATATGTGTGTTTTCAGTGAATTCCAAGTTTTTTCGTTACTTGATCAATCAAGCAAAACGAACTTTTATACCCCTTACTATGCGAAGCAGTTATTGAATCACAGTAGAAAATAATATACTTCCAAATCTTATCGTAATAAGTGGACAAAGTAGACAAAGCCTTTTCTCAGTTACCGTTTAATATGCACGAAAAACGCAGTCAATAAAAAGGAAAACGATTGTGAGCTTAAGTTTTTTATTTATTTGAAATTTAAGCTGACATCAATTTTTTCGGAATTAGCAAATTCCCCTGGATGCAATACCCCCATGTGTTTCTCGCGAACAAATTAAGCATTGGATCAATGTGGAAGAATCATTATGTGTAGTCCATGTTATTTGCATCAACTTCCAATTTCAAAATACAACCTAAGGATCTGTTTGTCAATATTAACGTTAAAGTATTCTGTTGTCAATTTACTGCTTGGTGCAATAATTTCCAATTCATTTTGTTTTCCGATAAAGTAACGATAAGATATTAACGTCGGGACAAAACTGAGTTTTTGCGTATACAGATTGTCCCTTGTGGCAAGACAAACGACTTTAGCATAGATCGACACCACATTCACTTTAAAATGTCTGATGTACGCCCGGAAATAACTTCGATATACCGTCCTGGGGTTCCATTCCGCCTGTCGACAATCAGGGGGTGTCACACGATGTTTACGAGGTTTCCCCTAGATTTTCCATCGTATTAAAGGGGGAACAGTGTGAATTGGACCAGCAGTCGTCATATAAGTGACAAACCCTTGAGTATGACGTTAAACTTCATTCAAGCTAACAAACAAATATATGCATACTGTCTCTAGCTATAGGGGTGCATTTGTAAGTGAAACGCATACTGCATGTGTGCATGATATCGTGATTCAATTTCGTAGCAACCACATAGAAAACAAGGCCCTGCTTTGAGGAAATGTCGTCTTTAATATGACCCTCTCCTTGATCCAACACAATTCCAATTTTTATTTACGTCGTAAACAGGCATGTATGACACCGTCTAGGTTATACATGTACCTATTTGGTGGTGATTATATTGAACATGCCTCAGGGACAATTCACTTTGGCATTGGCCACGTTTCTCCCGAAACGAATTTTAAACGCCACCATGTGCACTCACACCAGGCAAAGTTTTTTTCTTCCGAATTTCGTTTAAATATTTTATAATGACGAGCTTTTCATTCAAACCTCGTGCATGACTTGAACGTTGAGTAACTAATCGGAGTAAGGTTTCGATTACCATGCAGACATAAACCTTACAGCCCGATCATACAAATTGTAATCAGACTTAGACGGAACCCCACTTTGTAACCTGAAAAATCATAAAATACAAGGTAAAGATTCCCTTTAAGATCGATTCTATTTGACCAATTATAATTTTTGATAATTAATCTCCAGTAGATAAAATGTATTTTCATGAAGAACGCGGGAAATCTTTCATAAGGCCGAGAAAAGACTCAGCACAGACACATTAAAATCAGAAAAAATTGCGTAACTAACCCCTTGGTACTATGGAATGTTTCTTTCTTTTAGCTCATATTTAATTGTGTCCAATGTACCCACCGATGTAACGTAAATAGAGTAAACATGGGGAATGTATCAGTTTCGTCGGGAAACTTGGGACGATTTTAAAGTAGTTTCTTTTCAGCTTTCCTCCAAACACGAGCAGTACACGGAGCCAATCGTCCCTGATTCGTTTCCCGGAGGAGGCTTGACATTTTCCATATTTGTTTGATTTGTTTGATTGGGGTTTAACGCGGTACTTAAGGTTATTTCACTCACATGACGGCACGCAAGCCTAATGGTTGAAGGCAATAGCCTACGACACCACTGGCAACAAACGGAAACATCACAGGACAAATACAGATCATTCACAGGACAATACAAAGACATCACAAACATTTTGGCTTCATGTTCTTCTATAGCTCCGGAAGCACCAGGGCAACAGAAAGGTTTCCGGTTTCGTTCCCGGAAAAGGCTTTACATTTTCGATATTTATTTGAACAAATATATATATAGGAAGTCCTACTGAAGTCGGTAATGATCAGTTTAATTTGGCCATTTTTATAAAAAAAAAAATCTGATTCATTTTTGTTTGTTTGGAATTCTGATTTTAATGGTGTCAACAATTGATTTTCCATGTAGTGAAAAGGTCTAAGTCTAGATCGTTGTGTGATATTCATGCTAGTTACATTTGATAAAACAGCACGATCTGGAAGCGGAGATTCCATTAAAAAAAGTACTAATATATTTAAAGTGAGGCGTAGCCACGTTCTTCACATTTCACAACTTTGTCTTTGATATTTATAGCTGGACACCAAAGACATTAGCTAATAAGACATATAATTGAATACATTTATAAGGGATTGTTTTATTATTACAAGCTCACAAATCCATTCCGCTAATAGCTCATTTATGTCGACATCGGCACTCATTCTCTACCATGCTGTGAAACGCACTTCCTTTTCAATACATCATTTGCTATTAGGGTCTACGTGACTTGTGGTTAGCAATTATTTTGTCTCTGTCGAGTACGGATTGATATTCGCTGCCGCCAAAAACAGGATGCTTTTAAGCGCAATTTCAAAACAGCCAATCAATACGTTCGGCATTCCAATGGTCATTTCAAAACTCAAATATTTCATTCGTATATGTAATCTGATAAGAGGCACTGAACACATTCACAAACGATAGCCACAGCATATCAGACCTCCACAACGTGTCAAGAGGTCTTGCCCATTA
Source organism: Mopalia vespertina (assembly GCA_030265115.1). Taxonomy (NCBI): domain Eukaryota; kingdom Metazoa; phylum Mollusca; class Polyplacophora; order Chitonida; family Mopaliidae; genus Mopalia; species Mopalia vespertina. The sequence continues at coordinate 6,737 of JAQQZZ010072201.1, forward strand.
GAGCCCCATTATTAGTTACTGGACAGGCGACACGTTATCAGCAATTCGTCTGCGTGTCTCTATCTCCTGAGCATCATAGTTATCTGACCCTCATCACGTGAAGATCGGTTCAGGCTATTTACAAAGTCATCCAAACAAGAAACAGTTATCGGACCACGAGGTATGGTGTAGAATGTGAAGTGCGTCAATTCTTTACTGTGTTTCCATGCAACTTTAAAACAAATAATCTCAACGTTTTCCATGCAAAGACTGTCAGGAGCAACGGTAAAACATGTGCCGATTTCGTGATTTTCCATGAACAGGAGCAGTAAAAGTTATCGGCGGTGGTCTTTTATTGCTTAAGACTGTAAAGTCCAGAACCGAAAAAGTGTACACAACTGGGTGCGATTGTTTAAAAGAATGTTTCCCAGAGTAACGTTTTTTTAAGCCTAGAAGCGACAAAACGAAATTTAATTTCTTCTTAGACCTGAACAGTTTCTCGCTGGCGACAAAGGTTTGCTTTGAGATCGATTCGCTTTTACCAATTAGAACTTTGACACCGGTTTACTGGGAATCTTTAATTTGGCAGAGGAAGAGATAATAAAAACAAACACGTCTACATTAGAAAATAATTGCGTAACTAACACCCAACTAACCCGTGGTAGTATGAAATGGTTCATTCGTTTAGTCAATTTTGTCGAGTGTTGAGTTGAGTATGTTGAGTATGTTCACATGTACCTCACAGATTGGAACGCTATCGTGTATACACGGGAAATGTACCAGTTTCTTGCGGAAGTTTGATGTAATTTTAAAATCGGTTTTCGGCCTTCCACTTTGTTCTAGAAGTGAAACTGTTAAATACGGTGTTAAGTAAGAATCAACCAAACACATTGGTTGATATAATTTTAAAAAATACTTTGCGTTATCGTTACAATGTATTTATTGATCTCATAATAACACACAACCTCCATTCTGTCGTTTACAAACGTCGAAACTCAGATACAGAAAAATACAGGAACAAATCAAAGAATTCATGTTCATTTCAATACAATAGAGACTGTTTTATTGATGAGAGTCTAGAATAAGTTTGATTCTTTTCAATGCTGGGCCAAGACGGATGTAGCGTCCAGTTAACAAAAACAAAATTGTAATGCGCGCACCTTTTTAGTACATTTTACTGTATATTTATTTTTTTATAACACAACCGAAGGGAGTTTAGTTTAATCCTTTATTCGGGTGAATGTGAGCTATGATTGCCACAAACTGTTCCCATAGGTCATTACAATTGGGTTCCACAACCGCAAAATTTGATTTCAACCACAAACCTACAGTTCAAATACTCGTGCGTATATGTTACTACATTCTATTACAAATGACATATTACACGATTGAATCACGTTGTACGTATTATACCATACTAGTAAGATTTGACCTTTTCAAATTAAGGAACAGTGCAGATTAAGGTACCAAGATCATATACAACAACTAGAAATACATGTTTAATAGTTTTGGTTGGCTGATTATAACAAAAAACAAACAATGACTTGACTGAAACTAAATTACTAAATAATAGGGTCTGACCTCCTTAACCTGTCCGGAGTTGATTTTATAAAACGATATCATCCTGAGAATGCTGATTGTACCGTATAAAATTATTTCAATTAAATTTTTTTCTTTCTGTTTGTTTGCTTTTTTATTTTAGAATGGTAAGATAGGTACAGTTCAGATGTTTTTGATAAAATTGCACGACATTGCATATGGCAAATTGGAAACATAAAAAAGATAAGGTTTATCGCATCTTCATAGATAAGGACTCGTAATGGTAGACCATCTTTCTGGATAAAGTGACACAGTACACATAACATAATCCAATAAACAATAGACCTTGAGCAGAAATCTAAAAATGCAGAGAGATCCCAGATCACGAATTCTGACTGAAAACGGGATTGCTTATTCTGCAGTATTTTGGTCCCTCGCCATTGAGTTCCCGTGGAGCCTTGCCAATGTCTGCTTCATAATAGAAATATGAGAATATTAGCCTTTTAATCAAATACAACAAACATTTTAAACAGAAGCAGTTAGAACAAAACGGTTTTATTAAATGGTTTTAAATTAGTGCAATAAGTGAAAGGTTAATATGCTGTTGAACATACTTTTAGCTATAATTCAAATAAGACAGTTTCCTTGGACCGGCTGATTGATGATCCCTTTAAAGACAGACGTCCTTATAGCACACTAGTAACGGCCGTTTATCACACAACTGGACTCCAGGGTACACCATAAATACATCACTAAACAGATTCTGAGTTCTTGTGTCCCTCATCAGTTGTTTGGTTGTGTTTGAAATGTCTCTAGCTCCGTGCGTGGGTAGACAGTTATTGTCTCTGCTAAATGGTTAACGGACGGGTCGTAATCCATAAAGGCTCGGACAGTAATAGCTTGAAAATAAAAATGAGTAAAAACTTCAAACTCGAAATGATCGTTTGCACATTTACTGCTCCATGCCATTAAACGTTATTGTCTATTTTTATTGTCTTACAGTTATGTTATCTTTATTTAATAATTGCTTTTATGTTTATAAATATCTGTTTGATTTTACAGACCACCCGATCTTGGTATTCAGTAACAGAAAAAAAAATAGAAAAAAAATAAATAACCGATAATGAACAAACACTATTCAATTGAAAAGGAAATATTTTATATCGAATATAGCAACAGACATTTGACCGATTTTATGAGAATTTATCTATCTGTTAAACTTTAATTAAGATTTATTTACAGTGTCAGTATAGTATTACGAAGACTAATTTTCGAAATTACTCATAGTTGTTGTTCGCGACAAATCGTGAAGTTTTTCATCTTGTCCCTTTGGACTAAATTTCGTATTTGCAGGTTAATAATATATACTTTGATATCACTTGAATGCGTTTACTGTATATTTCATCTTACAATACTTACGAAACGCAGAAAGTTTATCCATACTTCTGGGCACGGTTGCCCGGCGTGATTTTAAATTTAATTCATTATTAGATAAGGTCATTTGCAATTTAATCTGGTGTTTGCGTCTAATCGTCTTTGGAGCAACTAGCTCGTAGTCTATTATCAAAACAACCATCTCAGGCCAGCTAATTGACGGCATATTTTAACAATATTGTCACTGATAACTCAAGCAAGCCATATATACTTTAAGCACACGACTACTAGGAATTTTTTGTAGAATAGTAGAAAAAGCTAAAAGCTTTTCGGTCAGTGCATCAAGATAATTATGAGACAATTGATTGTCTTAATTGATTCAATGTTCACAAAATACAACCGAATGGATGGACAGGTATTCGTGTAGTTACTGCGAGATCGAGAATGATAAGAGAAAGTCGATTAGCCACTGTGGCTGTTAATGCAACAAACAGCATGCGATTACGTAATTTATATCACTTAAATATAGCGGGCTTGTCATTCGAACCCCGTGCACATCTTTAAAACAGAGTGTGTAACTATGTGTCCAGGGTTCATACTAAATCTCATTGTCGCCCTGTATCGATTAGCAGGCTTTAACACAACTTGTCGATAATACAAATTGTAATCAAACTCAGCTTCAAGCACACTTAGTGAAAGAAACGCAGTCTTTACTTGGATGAAATTGGTGATCGTTCTGTCGTGAGCCTTTGTAGCTCAGTCGGGTAGAGCACTGGCCCAAGACACGAGATCCAATCCCGGTGGAGACAAACAAAATGTTCTGTGTAGCTCAGTCGGGGTGAGCACTGGCCTGAGACACGAGTTCCAATCCCGGTGGAGACAAACAAAATGTTCTTTGTAGCTCAGTCGGGTAGAGCACTGGCCCGAGCCACGAGTTCCAATCCCGGTGGAGACTAGCAAAATGTTTTTTCTCTACAATAAGAATACAACATAACTTATTTCTAACACACTGCCGTTCCTACTTGACATTACAAAGTATTGTTACATTTAAAATGATTTTTCTAATGTACTATGTTTTGTGTACATTGGTGAAATAAATAAAATGAAATATAAAAAGTTCTATACTATTGATCGACGTGCGGCACAGAACATCCGTTTTAAAAGTTCGTGACGATCATTTCTTAGGGATTTTGCTTTGGCTTTAAGGACAATCTAAAGGGGATACTCGCTAATCATATGTGAACATTCCTTGAGGGGTATATGAATTCGACCGCTAACCAAATGACTGAATTACGCTCAAACCAGCGACAAACGTTATTAACTCTTCTATCAGACCATGGAATGAGAATAGAATCAGGTTTAAGATGAAGTTAAACGTCTGTCCCGTGGCATTGTTTTCGTCTGGTTTGGATGCCGCCACAAAATGTAGTTGCAGCCATGTTGCTCATCGAAAGCACACAGATGTGTTTCAATACCCATGTGTGTATAACGTGTGGTATCCGGCAATGAATTGTACTTACCTGATGAAATGCAATGACCGTGTAGGGGCCGTCAGTCTGTGTTGACGATAAGACCTACCATCTTGTCACTAGAAAATATCATTTGGGACGTTTGTTCGGAAGATAAATGCGTATGCTTTAAATATACAGGATGTATATAGAATCACGTTACATTCCACTTTTCCTGCAATAAATAACAAAACATTCTTCAGCAACAAGGTATCAATGAGTACAAATGAAGAGTAAGGAAAAGTAAAAAAAATTACCTTAGTGCATCCCTATAATCGCAGTAATTATCTTCTGGTTTTGGGTCCTAAAGACCGTATCTTTATGTCCTTTAAAATTAAGATTGAAATATCCGGTATAATACTTCAGATGACGAGACCGTTATCTACAAAGAAGCAAAGCATTTGGAGCATGTGATATTCAATTCCTAACTGATCTTTTCTGGAAACATGTCGTCAACAAAGGAAAGGGAACTACATGTTGCCCTTGTTCTCTGCTAGCTGAGGGGCAGCATGAAGCCGATCTGTAGTAACCTCTATATTTACGTCATGTCATATCTGTGGTTGTCTATGTTACTAGATGTTACTAGACGCAGACGGGAGTTTCGCTCACGCATTGGGCTGACACGCCGTCGTTTGAAAAGATCTTTTAATACTACAAAAACACAAATAAAACGACAAACAAACAGTGTTGATTTCAGTTACGGTAATGTTTATCTTCTGGTGTCCGCCAAGTGATGGTGTTTTGCAAGCGTACTCTCAAGGACTGTCGTTGAGCGTATTATTGTAGATATAGATTGTAAATGCAATCCTCAGTAGCACTGAATATGTTAAGGCGGATGGCCTTAATCGCTCCAGATTAATATCTACCGATTCGTCTAATTTTCATACAGCTATGAGCTTATTGGTGACGTGTTCAGCTGTGACCAGGCCTAGGGTCGTCTCTGAAGCACCAAGCGAATCGTGACGTACCTCTCTTTTCAGAGCTTACGGTTTTCTTGATGTGTTCTCTTTCTTATTGAAGACGATATATTAGTGTGGTTTATCCGTGCAGTGGGACCGGCGATTTTATGTGTATTGATTAGACATAGTGGAATAAAATCTGGTTAAGGAAATGTTAAGGGCTAGCGGAGACTGGGTTGTTATTGACGTAATTTGAATTCCTGATGTAACAATTGATTTGTCATCAATACTAAATGGAAATCGATACATAAACGACGCTATCTTTGGGACTGCATTTGTAGTCAGTTATCAGTAGGTGTCCTGCATTAATAAATAACTTTATTTTGCCGGGGACTATTCGGTCCCGATTCTGTTATGTGTTATTTATATTACTTAAGACTAACGAAGACAAAATTTGTCTGATGTAGACATATAACAACGACACAAGCACACTAATTAAGTCTTTTGAGCTACAGACATGTTTGTGGTGAATTTGTATGGTGCCTTGTGGCTGACATGTCTCGTCTTTTGTTTGTTTTCATTGAATTCGGATTTTTTTGTTTACTTTCATCAATCACACGAGCTTCAATATCTATACTGTGGAAAGCGGTTATAAAATCACATTGGAAAATAACATACTGCCAATTATAGGCGTAATAAGTGGACAGAGCCTATTCACAGTTACCGTTTATAATACACGAAAAAGGTTTTATTTGGTATCTTCGATCTCAACACAGTCAATATTAAAGAAAAAAAACCATTGCGTGCTAAAGTTAATTTATTTGAAATTTAAGCGGACATCATTTTATTCAGAATTTGCTAATTCCCCTGGCTGCAATCCCCCCATGTGTTTCTCGTGAACAAATTAAGCATTGGATCAATGTGGAAGAATCAATCATTATTTGAAGTCCATGTTATTTGCATCAACTTCCAATTTCAAAATACAACCTAAGGATCTGTTTGTCGATATTAACTTTAAAGCTATTCTGCTGTCAATTTACAGTGTGGCGAAATCATTTGCAATTCATTTTGTACTTCGATAAAGTAGCGATTAGCTATTTACGTCAAGTTAAAATGAGTTTTAGCGAATAAAGATTGTTCCACGTGGCAAGGACAAACGACTTTAGCATATATCGACACCACGTTCACTTTAGGCATTTCTGTTAAATGTCTGATGTACGCCCGGGGGCATGCTAACTCTCTTAGATTCAAGGTCGTGTTTTGACAACAAATAAAACAAAAGCGGCGGTACATCTGTTATTTTTCAACGAACACAGCAGCTATATGAGCTTGACTTTCTGATCGTTCAGTTATCTCAAACATACACAAGGATATGTACTTTACTGTTGTATTCGCACTTGCATGTGACTGACTGCTTTGTGTTTCACACGACGTCATCACTCAGTTTCGATGCCTCTCCTTGGCTCAGTGTTTATTTACCGCATAAACTGGTATATATAACACAGTCTGGTTAACAGCTGTTGTGTGGTCATGGCGTCCTTTTAGAACACGCCTCAGGGACACTTCACGGAATCGTTTGACCTAAATCAGTCTAAGCGCAATCAGGTCCGCACACTCCAGGCAACTGTTCTTTCTTCTAAATTTCTTTCCCCGATGTGTTTATTGACAATCCGAAACGGGTGAAGCAGTGAAGGGGTCTAGAGATTTTATATTTATTTTCTTTATTTCATTACGAACATAAAGCAAAATATAAAGACAGCAATGGGAAAGAGTCAACAAAGGAATGGTTTCTTTGACTGATTGGGGTTTAACGCCGTACTTAATGGTTTACAAAGAGTTAACGACAACATAACCCTAAGTGTTTAAATATACAATCGTTCTGTTACAAAATTAACATTCAGCATAAATAGACTTTGAGGGCCCAAAGGCATGAAACTGGTTAGTTTGCCAGGACCTTTACCAGTAGCAGGCAAATTGTAACATACTGCTCTCTATTTATTTAATACGTTAGCTGTTTGATTGAGAATAAAACAAATATTTCCCTAACCTACTAACAGTGGTAACCTACTAACAGTGGTAATTAAAAAAATTAATTTAAACAGTGGTTGGCGTCTGTACGCTGATTGAGATAGGTGTGGAATCTAAAAATATTTCACCCCCTTGGCATGTAAAATGTGCCAGAAAGTTCAGTATATCAAATGTCATTGGACAATACTGATTCATCCAACAATAGCCGATAAGTGAAGAAAAAAATTAAACAGTTTTGTGCACTCTAACTCTGTATCTCTAAGTAAGGCTATATTGTATGATAAATTATTAGAGATACAGAACTCTGCATCTAAGTAATACGGTAATAACGTTATATGTACAGAACAATTCAAACTCTGAATTTAGCAAGTGTTTAAGATTCAGTCATGTTAGAACTCCTTCCCTAGCAACTGCCATACACTGAACATAGTGTCCCGGGATCATTAATCATTAATAACTATTAGCAATTTGTCTTTGATAAAATAGCCATCTGGTATTTAGTTCAAAATAATATTTGCGTAAAGCGGATTTCTGCTTATTCAGATTGGTTCTCCCGGTTGGGACAATTGAATTGAAAACTAACCGATAAGCTCACTAATGGTATTCCCATTGAACCATATGGTGTATGTCTAGACGCCGTCGAGGTGTCCACATGCGAACCTCTGTTCACACCTTATTTGAATTACTGCTGGCGTATTTCGTGACGAAGACCATTACCACGGCTGCTCTGAAAAATGTATATCTAAACCGGAAACACTATGTCCTATTTGTGAAATGTACAAAACACCGCCTTTGAACATTTCGACAAATGTCTTCAGTCATAACAATATTAACGACGTGTTTCGTCAGTGAATTCAGTGGACTTTGATAAGTACGACCTGAATAAGCTGTCGGGTACCACTCTAGGCATGGTTGATGAAGAACCTCGAGTATTTTACACACAGACAATATTAGCAGGACATTTGAGTTCATTAAGTGCAGTATTATTAGTTAGAACTGATTCAAAAAATATACAAATTTGTATTTTGCATTTTATGGGATTGCTCTATTACAATGTTATGTTATAGAGTAAAGTCCAGCAGATTTATCCGAAAATAGCATCAGGCGTATCCTTTCCCTTATAAACAAGAGTAGCATGGTTTTACCATGGTATAAAATATAACAGTATTCTGGCTCGTTTTATCATGGTATACCATACAATTGCCGCTATCAACTCGATAACGAGTACAGGTACCACCGTTACTCTCCTACCATGATTTTACCGTGGTAAAGAATCACCCATAGAACAGTACTATAGTTCAGCATGGTAAAACCATGGTATGATAATAACAATAGTATATGTACTTTGCTTTGTATAGATTTTCCATATAAGAGTTGTGTACAGTTCAAGTGTTTCTCTGTGTCCTTCAGATTCAATTCCAAGCATAAATAACAATCTTATGGGCAATCAGAAAGCCCTGAGGTATTATTTAAAAAGATACCCTAATATCTATTCATTGTGAATTATCTTAGAACAGGCACTCACTTGACTCTTTTGTTCTTCCACTAAATCTAACGTTAAAATTAATTCCTACAGTGTAAAGGAGAGCGTTTGAGTGTGAACGATTATTTAACGCTTTTGTATAGTTCGATTTGTAAACAGTCTTTTGGATGACAAAAGGCGTTTCATTTCAACAACCTCTTTAAAAGCATCCTCGGAAATACTATAATTGGATTTTGGTGTTTACGGAATTAAATTTGACAGCGGGTCAAGAAGTACATTGGAGTTAGCTCATAATAAATCTAATACACCAACAAAGCCCAGTCGTTTACTTCTTATACACGTTTATAACGCATCGACTTAGGTAAAGATTGAAATTTTACTGGATCGAATACTATCCATATGACTTGGGTCTTTTGGCTTAGGACAGTCTAATTGAACTATTGTGTTATGCTAACAGCAGAGCGATGTATATAGCACTTCTCCTTATGATTGCATTGCAGTTTACTCTTTGAAAGGACATCACCGCGATATAGGTGAAATTCCCCCAAGCCCGGCGGTAAACAATAATCAATCATCCAGATGAATTGACCCAATTTTATTTACTGCTTTACTGGTCTGTATTGTGTTAGCACTCTGTGCTGTCGCGATAGAGATGCTCAGAGATGATCACAGAACCGGTTTAGTGATGATGGGTTTTAGTTGTAATCTGGACCTGTCCACAATATGGTTAGAAGAAGTGACATTGATCACTCCAGACAACACTATTGGTTCTGCTGAATTTCATACAGTGACGGGTTTAGTGATAATCCTATATCGGTCGAGTACTGATCGGTTTTCCTGAGGAAGATTAACGTTATCTAATATACCGGACAAATCGATAACTTATTTTCTATTGGAAGCAAATTTATTGCACATATTGTATTAAAGTATTGTCCAAATGTGTAAAGATTGTCTAGACTTTTCAGAGACTTTCTGATTGTTGTATTGGATCTTTACTTAGCAAATGCGGGAACATTTAGCTACCATTTACATTTTATTTATACAAATGCGTTTAGAGGCTTCTTTTCTTCGACATTAATCATTCTAATTCAAATCTATATGCGTACCTATGCTCACCTGTTTGATTACGTTTTGTTTCTTACTCCTTGTGTGATGAACCATTTTTACCTGACCGGACTTTGTGGGAACACAACACTGCGACAACATTTATATCAAGGTGGGGATAAACACTAGTTGTATTCCAATGAGATATCAGAGGATGGCTCATCGACACCGTTTCTTAGTTCAACAAAATGGCGTATTCGGAAGCTGTAGAACATTCAAAATATAGTGTAAAACTTTCATTGTAAAATATTACAACCCAAACCATAGATTAAATTATTCTCAATATATTTTCTAACCATTTTGTTGTTCGATAAAATAAGTTGCTTTTCATTGTTGATAAAATGGCCAGCTCTTATTTTCGTCAAAATCAGATTTCCATGAACGGATTTTTACTTATCAGGATAGTTTCTTGCAGCCAAAGGATTTGTAAAAAGAGGTACAAGTTCACTAGTCTTATATCTGTTTGAACAGCTGATATGTGTCTAGACACCGATGGAATACAGCTAAACTCTACTATTCAGTTCACACCCTATTTGAATAATTATCTTGCTTATTTCATGACAAAGATCGTTACTTCGCTAACGACATGAATTATACATATAGAAGATGTTAAACGAATGCTGTTTACCGGTAATGTACTTACTACTTTCTCTGGACAATTTGACTTACATTAAAAGTTTTTTATCTAAGTTATTGTATTTGAGTTATTGTTGTTACCCACAGTTGTACGAGATATTACATTAGGAAGTTGGTTTTAACAATTATCAGGCCAATAACAAAGAATGACTCTATTTCTGGGTTAGGTTTATAATAAAGAAGAAATAATTCCGGCAAAACATATGACGACATTTTGGTACTTTTACTATTTCACCAATCTGATTAGAGAACCTATTAAATATCTTAAATTCGATGTTTAACATATCAAAATCTTGAATTGTTTAAAACTTTTTTTATGTAATTTCGCTTAAGATGTCTTCGTCCAGTAAAAATGTAACATTCAAACATAGCTATATCGCTTATCTGATCTACATATTGGTATATTAATAGGCTGGTTGATTTATTGATTCATGGATTGGCTAATGAAACACACCGTGCAAGTAGTGGTACGCAATCGCAAACTACAAAGTGTGTTTCTTTTTTCGCTTGGAAATTGACGTTCCCTATGGCCAAGTCAACACAGCAACTCTCTGTAGTCTGAGGTGTTAACAGTTGCGGCGATTGGCTTAGTGTATCGATAACAGGAACCTGTCGATTTTATACTGAGTTAGCAAATAATGGTAAGTTTGGAAATTTGACGGAACGTCAATGTTCAATAATATTCAGCTGATTCGACCCAATTAGATTTACTGCTTAACTGGTCTGTATTGTATAAGCACCCTGCACTGTCGTGATAGCGTCCTTCTAGAACACGCCTCAGGGAATCTTGACTCGATAAACGATCACAGAAATGGTTTATCGTGATAGCTTTTAAACACAATCTTGACCATGCCACAATGAGGTTGGGCAAGATGACCTTAATCACCCCAGACAACAACCACTGACCCTTCTGATGTTAGTATCTTGATAGGGTTTCTGTAATCATAATGCGGATGAAACGAAAGGTTACCAACGCTTTACCCGCTATCCCAAGCAAGTCAATAGATACTTACTGCAAAGTTATTATCTCCATTGTTAAAGATAATAATTAATAAAAGCCGATGTATCAACATCTACACAAACGGCTTGTCGCTTCAAGCGCTCACACTTTTTGGTGATCATGACGTTTTGTTCATTTTCCCCACATGTTATCCAAAACAATCGAGCTGTTTATCTTGTCGACCTCTGGAAATTATAGAAAAGGAAAACAGCATAATAAAGTGAGTCTGAATATATAGCCTGTACTCAGCAGTTTTGAAAAAATGGTGTTCAAAGTTTGTGGATAGCTTTTCAAATCATGTCTGAGCCAATTTAGTAACTGACTTGGTAACTCACGTGTTGTGGACATTCCATGCCATATCATTTCTGTATCTATAGCATTGAAAAATATTTTTAAAATACCAACAATAATCGCAACCAAAACAGAATGTCTCATCGTAATATGACACAAAATTTATCGTCAAATCATTTTGGTGCATGTTTATTGCCTAACAGTCGATATTCTAGAGAGAGAACTAATATGGCCTGAACAGTTCACCATACAACAGATGCCAAGTCAGTTATCAAATCGGCTATAATGCGATTATGAACGCTATTAATACACTCCAAACACAATTTCTATGAACTGCTGATTACAGGCCAGACATGCTGTGGAATATGAAATGATGTGCCAAAAGTTTTCAAATTCTGCTACATCATGTTGATACACGAAACACATCGACTGTAGAGGTCAATGATGCTTAGGCCTAGTCTGGTTCATTCACCGCCTGCCATAGATATGGTATAAGAACAAGTGGACATTTAGCCCCATTCTAGATATGTTATATAAGCAGCATTCACATCAAATGGGCAGTTACGTCATTACTGTGTTTAACAAGTTTCGTGGCATGACCACTTAAAAGCGTTGATATAATGATCTTGTAAACTGATGAGTTTAACAAATATACGAAATATAGGCAAATAAACAGGTCTGTATTCCTACTAAGTTCCTGTTATTTATTGTCTACAGCTGTCGAGACGGGTACTCAAAGCGATGGTTGAAACAAGTATCTAAGACCTTGTACAGAAACATATATGATATGGTAAAAGTTGATTCCCTTGTCATTCTCCTTGATTATGGAGAATTTCCATCTGGATTTCAACGGTACATTATTTAACTAAAGCCGTATGAGAAGCGGACAATCCGGTGTTGTAAAAGTGGAACACGCTTCAGTACGATGTTAAAAAACTGGACTTAATTAGATAAATATATAAAAAGCCACATTTCAGTTATAGCATTCTACGCTTTTGTTCGAGTGAACCAAATTGAGACACCATATGTTTGCCTTCAACGATCCAAATTCTAAAAAAATACGACAGAATACCGCTGATAACTCTTAATCTAGTTCGTGTTCATGTTGCAGATTGACATGATTTCCAATTAGGTTTGGATGAAACAGACGTATGATTTTTATCTCAAATTCATATTTGTGTAAACTGCATTCGCCTTTATCTTGATTACAACTTTCGACCAGGTCAACTGACTTTACTATTAGGCGACAGATTCACTCATTTTGTGTCTATGTAAACGTCTGCAGAACATGAGAAAACACGTTTGTGGTACCCTATATTGTCCTTACTCTCTCTCTCATTTTCCCTCACAAGGATCCTCTCTGTGCGTACTAATAATGCCGAATAAATATTTATAACTTTGAGTAGTATACCGTTTGTTGGAATTTTACTTTGCGTATAGCCATGTTGAATTTCTGTTAATAGAGTTAAGACATGATACTTACTAAAGTTCTCCAGCTACCTTTGACACATTTTTAAATAACGTCATACTCAAAGTCGGGGTGCTTTGCGGTTTCGTACGTATAAAAAAATACGTCTATATAATTATGTTTAAAGGAGCAGTAGAAGTGGTCTGGATCTCACCACACATCACCTGTTGGTCTTTTAAAAACTTTTGATTCAATTATAATCTTTCTTATCAACCCCAAATCTTTTTGTGGTGAGACATTTATGTCATTTATATATAGACACAAGTGTACTTAGAGAGGTAATAATAGTACAACTTTTGTCAAGTTCCAGTTTGCACCAGATTGCTAAATCTGTACGTCAGTGTAATCCAGTGCTATCCTGCATTGCCTCAAATCAATTTGAGAACTTTTAGAGGTTTATTTCACGGGAATATGGCATTTTATGGGGATTTTAAATGTGTGTGCAATGTAATACTATATCTATCATCACCCGCCTGAATGTATTACAATGTTATCTCGCATGATAACAGAATTAGGCGTATGTGTCGCTCACATCGCCCTTCAGACAGAAATACAAAGGATAAACGCCACTCTTAGAGACAATCAGACACGGCAAGCGAGAGCCTTCGGGTCCTTTCAGAAAAGATGCGTTAACATCCGCTTAACGAGTATTAGATTAGAGCCGACTACCATTGACAGCATCACCCTCATCCAACACATTAACCGTTAAGACCGGTTCGACCAGAATGTGGAAAACGAATGCCAGAATGGAAAAGAGGTACTTAATTGAATGCTTATTATGTTGCTGTGTTTTTGTATAGTTCTACAGGGAATATTCATTTGAAGTGTTTCACGAAGAAATTTTAAACCAATATATATTTTGAATAAATGAAGAGAGAAACCAATAATATATATATATACATTTGAATAAATGAAGAAAGAAAAATTTCTTGCATCCACCAAGATTCGAACCCGAGAACTTTGAGTTACAGGCCCAACACTCTAACGACTGAGCTACAGGCTCACTGCAGAATGAGACATATATATCATTTTTTTTTTTTCGAAGAGGGCGAGGTCGTGGTATTTTACAATATTCAGTTTAGGTTGATAGTAAAACATTCAAACAATGCTGCATCCAATACTTTGAGTGCTGTATGAAACACTTTCAACGAGGTGACTTATCGGTAAAGTTAGTTCTTTGTTGGAATGACATTGTTATACATTAGCATTCCAGTTGACTTGGTCCAATTCCATTTACTGCTGAACTGGGCTATATTTCTGACCAACTGTGCTGCCGTGATAGCGTCCTTCAACCACACGCTTCAAACAATCTTGACTCGACAGGTGAGCACACAAAACAGTTTACTCTGATAGATTATAAATGCAATTAAGGCTACGCCATACTTTATGATT
>JAQQZZ010072212.1:0-39302 GCA_030265115.1 Mopalia vespertina
GAAGATATAATATTTAGAATGGAAGTGTGTACCATCTTACAGAAGATATGATATTTAGAATGGAATTGTGTACCATCAAACAGAAGATATTATATTTAGAATGGCAGTGTGTACCATCTTATACAGAGGATATCATTCCTACAACTGTGGGTGTCCGCTGATGAGTTCAGAAAGGTCAGTAGGGTCAGAAAATTGCACATTAATTTTGTTACTAGTTAATATAACATCTTGATGTTATAAACTTATACATGCATATACTCAAGAATATGTCCTTTGTCATAGATTATAGTGCTATTGAATTGTTGATACCAACACTTGATTCTAACCAGCTCAAAGATTTAAGCCAGAGATTAAAATTGTTTTTTGGCTCCATTGTAAGCAGAAGCCATGGGGGTAGTTTAAGTGATCATATCCTATCCAAAAGTTGGGGGCCCACACTTATTTCAGTATTTAGTAAAATTGCCTATACGTGAAATTCGTCTTGAAAAGTCTCCAATCCCCAATATCGGCAATTGTATTTTATAGCAAGGTGATCAGTTCAATTTTATATATTTATCTACAATCTCAACTCCCAGCTTCTTGCAACACCACATTAAATGGTGACAAATGGCGCGGATTTGCACTTTAATGTAACCAATAAATTTAAACTTTTCTGAACGCCAATATTTCGTGTTAAACCAGTGAGCTATACGTCGATCCTATTAACTAACATCATTATTAGCTCTCTGATATTATCTTTTCACAGTTAGCGATACCACGGGAAGCTATTTTGGTCGTTCTTTAAAATCCTGTTGGCAATATCTTTTTCTTTAAAATATTTAACAATGGCCTTATTACTTTTACTCTCTATTATCAATTATCGGTGCGTAACGAAAGATTGTGTCAAAATTCATGAAAAAAAAGAGGATTGTTTCTGAAGCATTTTAAGCTGAGCAAAACAATATGTAATAATAGTGTTATTGCCGGAGATGCTCATCGGCAATAGTCCACTGACGAAGTACTTTGCTGCGACGGGCAGCGTCGTGTTTGTCAGTAAAATAAACATACGTAAACACGCCGTGTAAACCAGGATTTATATATAAAGCGTGACTGTTTTTTCTAGTTCATGGAACAGGTAAAACTTCCAGAAGTGGTTGACCAGTACCTTGTTAGATGGCAATAGATACAGATTTATATGCGAAACGAATTATGCTAGACATCTTATTTACGAGAGATTTGTATGGTGGTTTAAGCTGTTCACTTAGGCCTAAATGAGAGAAAATGTAAAGAAATAACTAGGTGCAGAGTTCTGTATCTCTAATAGTCTATCATACAATGTAGCCTTATTTAGAGATACAGAGTTTTAGCACACATAACTGTGTAATTTCAAGTTTTTTCACTTACCGGGTTCAATTAGCACTGTCTATATAGTAATATTTGATATACTGAACTTCCTGACATATTTTATATGCCAAACGAGATTTGAAATAGCCCATTAGCCGTGTTAAAAAATTCGGAAATACGTTGAAGTATCTGTTGCTAACCCGCCATTTTTCTCTCTTTGTAGACTTGAAATTTGAGTAGACCGTCCTATAACTTCCACTAAAATGTAGGCATGTTTATCAAATAAAAGATGCAGAATTTATTCGATTGGGATATTAAACCTGTATAAAGCCGGTAAGTCTACTTAATTGAAGATTTGAGCCCTTCTTCAAATTTCGATGTAGGGCAATAACACGAATTGGAACCTTCAAACTCAGTAGCTAAGGAATAACGAGTTGCACGCTTACATAGCTGTTACGCGCGTTCCACTGTATGAGTACAAATACAATCAAGCGAGATTGTTTTCCCCCATCTATTTTTCGCTTTGGAGGCGAGCAAAAGTTGGTTATATACATTGAAAATATATAGTATATGAAAGTGAGTATACAGAAGACAAAGAAATTCCCGTTATCTTTTGTATTTAAACATATATATTGACATACAATTTATACACAATTTATGTATTAAAAAAAAGTACTAACACATGTGTCATTGGTGGAATCAGAGCTAGAAATTATATGGATATTTTTGTGCAGGTAGATATTTAAAATGAGAGAAGTCATGTTAGATAAATACAAATGGTTAATGTGAACAGTTTATGAGTTGGTGCTTGCCGATATAATTAAAGGTCTTGCCTAACCCATTGGGCTTAAACAGTTTTTTTTAAAAGTTGAACGTCTAAAGTTTATGATAGAGAACATATCAGTCCAAAATTCCAGTTACAAATAGTTAATTTTGAGCATTTACAGTTTGTCGGGATTCGCTTTTGCGTATAGAACTCGCGTTAATTGTCAGAACTGTCAATCTGTATATATATAGAACTATACCGCGTGCAATTTAGAACAGTTTAATATATCAAAGTAACAAGGAACTTAATAATTAGGTAGGTTACAGTCAATGTATATTAGTGTGTCTATTTCATTGTGGATATATTGTTGACATATGAATATGATACAGAATCCTGTCCACTTCCTTCAGCATGGGTATAATAACTCATTCTCTTCATAGAAGTGACGTCATCTAAAAGAGCGTATATCACTTTTAATTTCTAAACACCACTTAGATAAGCAACATCATATAGTTAATCTGAAATTGGGATTTAATCCTGTATATCAAACATCAGATAAATAAATAAATAAATCAATTCTGTACATATGATACAATAAACATGTGGGCTATTAGATGCCCATTAACTGAGCATGTGTCAGTATGAATATAGTCGATCAACAGCTTGACATAATAGAATAGCAAAGAAACTCCATATGTTGGTTCCTAATTAAACATCTCGATATTTCGACCTGTGTTAACTTCATCTACAGGAAAGGTTCTACCAATATTTAAAGGACATTTTCACACTTCTTGTGCAAATGACCAAAAGTCGAAATGTCGAGATATCCAAAGGATCCGTTTAGAGTTCCTTAACCACGTTATAGTGCGAAAGTTTTACACAGTTCTTAACGTTTTTCACAATTTCCTTGCACACAGTCTATTTCACCGTGTCGGAGCTGACCACTGATGATCCCTGTTTAACGATACAGGGTCGACTACGTCTATTTCTTCATTGTCTGAGTCTGAGTGTGCTGTTTCGGTTCCCACTACGGTTGCTGTTGGAACCGTACTCTCTTCCCTCCTGTGAAGCCGTTCGGTGTCCGGACCATCCCATGCCACTCCTAATGCATCACCCTCTCTCTCTCCCAGACACTCGTCCTCCGATTGTGAGCCGTGGTCATCCGAATTAGACAGTTTGCCACCGGTATCATCCTGGGTTTTCTTCTGCATCTTCTTATGTTTCATTCGGCGATTTTGGAACCAAGTTTTAACCTGAAAAGATGAAATGACAGATTGAAACAACAGCTCGGGAAACTGGTTTAAAATGCGTTGATCTTGGAATTATCTTATTTTTCTGAAGCATGGGACTAAGCCAAAAGCATTGAGTACATCACAAATCAGGCTTAAAACAAGCGTCTTCAGTATCTTTGAAACCAACTTTGTGTTGATACGGCTGCTGTTTGAGGTGAAACTTTCTAAAACATATATTCTAGCATACTCAGTGTATATTTGATTCATTTAAAGCCTTTATGCTACTGTTTATGATGTTCTGTTTTACAAAAGTTTTTTATTGATTGATTTATTGATTGGTTAATTGATTGATTGATTGATTCTTGTTTTACTGTGATATGGTATTTCGCTTATACGACGGCTGCGTATTCCAACAACAATTGACACTGGTTCAACCATGAAATGAGCAATGATTTGATAATGTTGGAGAATTAATCTTCCTCCAGTGCTAAGTAAAGACAGCATTGTTAACCTCTAAACAAACTGCCCGTAGCCAGTGGGCCATAAGTTTGTATTGAATTTGGTAATATACACATATATCTTCATTTATTCAAAATATATATATATATATTTCTTAAATGTTGTCACACTGGCACAGGGATGTAGATCAATTAAAATCGATGAATCATATTTTTTGCTAATGTCATTTATGTTCAGTTAACCACAAATAAAGCGAAAATAATATATACTTCAATATTTAAAGCCTTTATAAGCTATTGTTAATGACGCTCATACACGCAAAGAATAGCGAATATTATACACTCTTGTTCAAAGCCTTTATGTCAATGGTGTTCAAATGCACAAAATTATAGCGAATTGATTGATTGATTGAATTTATTCACCAAATTGTTTGTACAAAATTAGAAACTACAGTTAAATGAAACAATGGCAGGAATAAAGCTCTGAGTGGCCCTATTAATAAATGGTGTATAGAATTTGTTACAAGTAAACATTTACATCAAAAGAACAGTACGTTCAAACCGAACTAACAAAAGATTATCGTCAATTTTATATATTGTCATTTTGGCATATATTTGATTTTGGAAAGTCTTCATGCTTAATTTTATGATGCTCACATAGATAAAGTATAGCTAATATATATATATTATTTTTGAAGGTCTTTATGCTTATTTTTATAATGTTCATATACAAAAACGTAAAGCAGATATTGTATATATTTTATTTTTGAAAGCCTTATTGCTAATTGTAATGATGTTTATATACACAAACATATAGCGGATATTGTTTCTGTTTATTTTTGAAAGCATTTATGCTTATTTTAATGATGTTCATATACACAAATGTACAGCAGACATTGTATATGTTTAATGTTTGAAAGCCATTATGCTAATTTCAATGATGTTTATATACACAAACATATAGCGGATATTGTATATGTTTTATTTTTGAAATCCATGGCATTGTGCTAATTTTGTAAATGATTTATACACTTATACGAATGTATATATAGCAAATATGACATCCTTAAAAAAGTGCTTTGACGGGCTGTTCAAATCCTTCTATTTGTTGTTGTTACTGTTTCAGGTTGATTGTACGCACCTGTGTCTCTGATAGGCTGAGCTGTGAGGCGAGTTCCACTCTCTCTGGTGTAGACAAATACCGCTGGGATTCAAATCGTTTCTCCAGGCCATTTAACTGCTGGTCGCTAAAAACTGTACGAGCCTTCCTACGTCTGCAGTGTTTACCAGGGCTGTCGTGTTGGAATAATGGAGATAGTGGAAAGCCTAAAGAATAAAGAAACATGTCGTAAAAAAAAGGAAGAATCACAATGATATAGTTTAGACACGTGAGATAAGCAGCGAAATAACATTGAGGGAATTAAAAACCCAGTAGAAACTTAAAATCAAAATAAAATAAAAAAAATCCAAAATGCGTTACATGAGGGTTGTTTGTTAAAAAATTATATTCATTTACTATACTTTGTCAATTTTTTCAGTGATGTTCACACGACCTCTATAAAATATAAACATGCTAGCCGAATGACAGTATTTCCTACATTAAATATTTTATCATTAAATTATTTTAGTAAAATGGATAGCTGTAGAAGTATCTTAATCAGTACAAGGACAATGTTTCAAAAAGATGTACCAGGGGTTAAAGTAACTGTTTGACAGACCACTTGTGTGTAGGCCTATAGCGAAGTTCAAGTGTAAAAAATTATAGTTTGTGTAAGTCATAAGGTCAACGGTTAATATAGTGGATAACAGACCGACGAAAAGACCGACCAACTAATTGACCGACCGACTGACTGGCTGAATGTCTGTTTGTTTGTCTGGCTGTCTGTCTGGATGCTTGATTGGTTGATTTATTAATGGATTTATTCATTGATTTATTGGTTGATTGAGTGATTGATTGGTTGATTGATTGCTTGGTGGATTGATTGATCGCTTGTTGGTGGATTAATCTCTCGATTGGTTCGTTTAAAGCTCATCTATTGATTAAGTGCCTATCACACGATGAAAGTATTGCCTTGTACTAAAGCAATGGATAACTTACGCAATATGTATACGTTTCTAATTTACTGCGCTGTTAGAAGCGGTTGTGATCAGCGCCTTAATTGTAGTGTCTTTGTAGGAGGGAACCTAATTGCAATTGGCCATATTAACTAATTAATTCCGCGCGTGGACATTTAACAGAGCAACAAAAACCTACATCTTAAAAGCTGTTAGACTTCATTGCAATACACACCTCGAGTAAATATACCATCGATTTCGATTCGAAGCAAACTGTAATATCATGCTGAGCGTGTTGGGAACAATATTCAAAATCTCATTGTTGGTATGTAGTTAATTAGTAAATGCTCGTTCGCAGTGCTTTATGACCGAATCATGAAGTTTCTTGATATTTTTTTCCATGCATTTGTTGTCATGAAACAAAAAACTATATATATTTATAAATATTCTTAACGGTATACTGTTTGAAAAACGAGGCGATGTCTTCATGTATAGAGCGACGTTATATTTGTATGGTATAATAATTGATACTGGTGTTTATTCGAGAGAGAAATTTTGAAAATTTGAAATTGACAACCCCGCATCCATTTGCTGGATAGATTTGAGTAAAATATCATCTCAACCATAAGTTATAAATCAGACATCAGACGAAAAACTACAATACGAAACACTTCAAAATAGATAAATCAACAACGCTATACTTGTTCGTGTAAAGACATAAACTAGTAGGCCTATATGTCAGAAATTGATTCAATGCGCGAATAAAAGGACGACATATATTATTTAACAAGGGGAAAAAATACCAACAAATATATATGATATCCCACAGCTATAGGATAAAAAAAACCCCACATCATTGACCAACAAGTCACGAAAATATTTGAAAATGTTGTTAAGAAAACCTTTATTCGAATATTGACATCTCGGTTTTTAATAGTTATCATCCACGAAGTAGAAATATGCAAACACAAAATGTAAGGTGACGTTCGGATTTAGGTGTCTATTTTGTAAGTCTTTTCTTTGTTTTTTTTGATTATCATTTTATAGCTCGTAATTATTTGAGACTTTCGCAGTGTTTTGTTGCAAATTTGGTATGTCGTGGACTGTTCTCACACCACTCCAGAATTGATATTTGTGTGTATAAAATTCCATTTTCTTTGTTAGCCGTGATTATAATATAATAATCTGATATCTGTATACGGTAAAACAACAATTCTTGGCGTGGATATAAAATGTTTGACAACAGCGTCATTTTTTAAAAATAATACATGTTTTTAGCTTTCATGTATAACATAACTGCTCGATACCACCCCCCCCCCCCCACCCCCCCACCATAATTATGTATTTTGCAAATTTAAATAAGAAATTTGACAATATATTTCAAGTAAAGAATTTCTTAAAATTCACTTATTATAAACATTATTTGTAAACATAAAATGTAAGTCTGCTATGAAGATATATATACAACAACATAAAGAACATTTCTTAAAATACATATTGTAACGTTTTTTTTTTAAATTTTGTACATAGACATATTTGTACAAATTATTGTATTAAGATGGAAACATTATTAAACCATTAACTTAGCTGGGATGGTTCGACTTTTTTGTCGTTATTTATGTCAGAATAGTTGTGCACGTGTAATCGTTTTAATCTACGGTTAATCAAATGAATGTTATATATATAAAACATTTAAATCACAGTTTATCAGATGTTTATCTTTCTATATAACTTTTTAGATCCATTATTAGGTACACAGAAATTGAAACACTAAACATGTTGCGAAAACACTTGCATGCGTCTGTCGTCTAAACCGAATACCCCCAGGGAAAACATCAATCACGAGTTTTAATTAAATAAACATATAAAATTGAAATTGCTAATACGGGTAAAATTAGAACAAATATCAGTTGAAATGATTGTTTGTATTAACCTACCTGTTGCCGGTATAAGGAAAGGGGTATCAGCTTGTTTGTGATGGAGAAAAGCTTGAGTTTGGAGACCATGGTGACTTAGAAACGCCGGGCTAGGTAGGTAGGCGTATGTGTAGTCCAGGGGCAGCGAAGGACGGGCGAAGGCTGACAGGGCCTGATATTCCCGTAAAAACTGCTTCGGCTTGTTCACTAGAATATCGTCAATAAGGAATGAAGTGGGTCGAACGGATGAATCCGGAAAATGTCCAACACTCATGTTTGCTGCTTATCAGTTCTGCAAAAGAAAAATAAATTCTGCAATACCTGACACAAATTTTGCCAAATTTATTTTTGCACAATTTTGCATAATTTCAGGAAAATGGGTATTGTGTAAGGATCTCAAATATACAGGCCTGCATACATCCATATATTTTGAAACTAAAGCCACGAATTAAATATTTGTCAAATATGCTGGTATTACGTTTCAGACAGATTGTTAACGAAACATAAATATACTGGCTCGTCTAATTTTGTTTAAACGGCGTAAAATAATAATAGAGCCATGCATATATGGGACAAAGCGCGTTGATAAGACGTTTCGAAAACCGAAATCGAAAGATTTCGCAGATTTATTTTCAACAAAAATCAAGAAGGAGTCCTAGATAAATATCATCAATAATGTTCAGAACAATTTTCAAATATGACCTACACTATTTGAGTTGGAATTTCAAGCGCGGAACACAGAACCCCAAGAGATGGTTAAACTAAACTTTAGGACTTTTAAGCTGTCATATATGAAAAGCTCAAGTATCATAAAAATATGACTTAAATTTAACACAGAGAAACTAATAACAAAACGATAACCAAACAAATTTAAGCAGACACAATTGTATATATCTTACCTGTTGTTCAATTGATTTCCGTTGTCTGGAACTCCGTAAGATCAGCTGGAAGACAAATGTTGCCGATACAATATGCCGCGGTTTTAAGGTGAAGCGCTATAGTGCTTGAAATCGGTCCGCTTTGTAGATTGTCACACTGATAAACTGTCTCAAGTGTTTCAAGATGTGGCGATTTGTTACCGTTAGGCAAATAAAGAAGATCAAAACAACTTATTCTCATTGGCTGACGACTAATTGCTGCAATTACAGTCCTTGGGTGACTTTTGTTGCGGACTGCGTCAGATGTTATTGTAGTCGATGATTGACTGCTATTCAAGAGCTCATCTACTCGCTGATTGGCTACTAAAGTCTGGATCTGTTACATCAGCCAATAGAAAAGCCACATCTCGTAGATACAGCCAGTCGTTGACTTGGGAAGTTGGTTTGCTTAGCAATAAGGATTTGAAACAATTTTTCAAATGATGGCTTATTACGAAGCTAATAAAATTAATGAGACATGCTCGCTTTAGTGGGGAACAAATATCCGCTATTGTTAAATGCTGCCTATATACCTCGAGGCGGGGGAAGAAATATGAGCTTCGACAGCGGCAATTTACGCATCTCGATTAAAACGCAGGCGTTCTTTTGCGGACGCCGTCAAATTACCACGGCTTTGAAAAATACCTGCTGAGTTGAAGCTTGATGCAAACTGTGGAATTATCCCTGGGCATCCCATAGGTAAATGTAATTAAAAACCAGTTAGATTTGCCGTCAGGAATATCGATGTAACTTTCGGCTTTAATTCAGCTTTATTTGTTGTTGGCTGCGAATTAACGTATAGATCACGACTGTGTTATCTGGAGCTTACAGAGCATTGAGATGCCCAATGATCAGATAATCATACGTTAATCAATAAAAATCGCAATAAACTTCTTATACATACGATGCATAGATCAATTATTGGTAAGATTAATTGGAAATAATTAAAATAATTGCAGCACCTGTTTGTTCGTGAGGCCAGATTTAAGCTAGTCTTTGCGTTCCACACGATAGAATAAACAGGATTGCCAATTTCATCATTGGGTCAGGATTGGGGGGGGGGAGGGAGGGGAGAAACCTCAAAGTTCAAAGTTTATTAAACTAACTGGATTGTGACTGTTGTACTTTTCGAAAGACCAATTGTAAAGTAAAGATTGCTATAAAAATGACATGCATGAGGAAACTGATAAACAATACCCCAATAACCGCATCTCATTACATATATGGCAGGCCTAAAATGATGAAGTCGCTTATATAAAACAGCCGGAAAAAAATAACTTACTATTTTAGATCATGTTTGCTATACATGTGAAGACTGAATTAATTGTCAAATCGTATGTAAAAACCTCGTATATAAACCGATCCAGTTTGGCATATAGTTATACCGTTTATAAGATGATATATTTAATCAAGTCATGCAATTTATACTTTCTTTTGTTTTAAGTATACAAGGCTGCTATATATAGTTCTGCATTCAATGACAGAAACGAATCGGACCAGAGCCGTTTCAACTGTTATGGAAGACTGTTTAGAATACATCTAATTTTCGTCATTTTGTGTCGAACAGCCAATCACGGTTTGGTAAAAATATTTTCCAGTTCCACTATACTGATCAATGATGGCTGGATATAACACTCAATTGTTTTTTCTAATGGCATTCAGAAACCAGTTATTGTATAATCATATATATTCCTTACGTTTGTTTGTTAGGGCGGGGCTTCAAGTCGCAGTTGATCCTATTGCACTCATATAATATACAGGTATACATGTATACAGTTTATATATAGCGTGCTTGCCCAATAGATGCGGGATGTCACCTTATGAACACGCGGTTTACACGGTTAGCTTGGAAAGTTGTGTTTATTTTAACCACGTTTCCGTGTTAATTCGTTTCAAATCTCAAACTTAATGATGTTTGTAAATTTTATATAAATGAACAAAATAAAAAAGCAATATCAAGCATGTAATTTATTATGCAATTCTAATATTTGTATTACACAAACAAATTATTTCCAGGTTTGCAGAAAACCTGTGTCTACGTGGAAGGAATTTGACATTATATAAAGAGGAAAAATGAAAAAAAGTGAATGAATAAACTTTTGTCACTGGAATATACAGCTGGGATTACGTTAACACGGCCTGTAGCAATCACTGGTATATTTTCGCTCCGATATTGAATTCATTAACAGTATGAATCTCGTAATAAATGGACAGCGATTGCCATGTGATTGAAATAATCACTAATTCGAAGAAACAAACTGATGCGAAGGTTCACTTTATGTAAGGGTGAGATACCAAAAGGTGGTCCATAACCGTCATCTATCGAGATAACAACGAATTAAACGTTGAATAATATTTTGTGCTTATTGTTAATATAAAACGGAGGATTATACGGTATATGAATATGCCGTACATGATTTAAGGCTGAGGGAAATGTTTAAATTGGCAAGTATATACATAAAGGTATGGGTATAAGAGTGAGAAAAACAAAAACCCATCTAAGACGGCAAATTAAAGTTTATAGAATTGTGGATAATATGCTGTTTTGGATTAACGATCTTAGAGATATGATGATACTATAAGGATACTAACTGTGGCAGTGAGATTACGTAGGTAAATGAATTAATATCATAAAAATAAACATATTTTTTCCCTGGAAACGTGTCTTTAATATGTGAGTGAAATAACAATAGATATGATTAAATTGAGAGCTGTAGTCATATGGAACCATAGATTGACTCCCACTTGTATTTTAAATTAACGAATTTATCTATCATTTACAACCATCTATAAATCAGTAAATCATCTAAAGTGCGTTTACATACAAAGAGTGCAGACAACGCGGATATTATAAATCAATACAAATATTTTTTTATGATAATCACGGATGTCGACTTTGAGAAATTTGAAAGGGATAACAAAAATTAAGTGTTGGACACTAGGCACAATTCAGAAAACGTTTCTTGGGACAACGAGTGTAGCGTGTTATGTAGAATTGTAATATAGAGTTCACACTCTCGGCGTGTGGGTGAAAATGAAATTATGAAGACGCCATGAGAATAATATAGAAGTGTGGCGATGACGACTGGTCGGTTAAGGTCGAGTTCTGGCGCTAACTCCGTTCATACGACTGACAAGGATAAAGCTAGAAAAGTGAGCAAAGCGAGCAGCAAGTGAAGATCATCCGAGTCAAAGGGATATAGTGAGTTGAATTTACCGGAACTAACCCGGCATGCTCTGGAGTGATTATGATGGAAACGCCGTCGACTCGTCCTAATTAGGAGGCAAAGAGTAGCAGTAAAACCAGTTAAATCTCCGCCAGAACTGATGAAATTTAATCTAACAATTACCATGGCACTAATTGTAGAGGAAAGCTAACAAGACAAACCACAAGAGGCGGGTATAGAAGAAAACACACATAACACCTGGGTCTTTTATCCAACCAGCCAAAGACGTGGAAGACGGGGAATTAAAGAGGAAATGAAACTAGATTATGTCTTCAAAGGTAGCCCAGCTTACAGCACGAGTATTAACCTAGTAAAAACCCCCAGATAAAACTACTACAATTAATCGAGATAGAGAATGAAAAAAACCTATGCAAAACACATCTTAACAGATGTCATAAACCATGTTCATGTTCAAGACCATTCGAGCCAAAGCCAGCTAGAGCACTAGATAGCGACTCTTACGTATATATGCGCCATTACAAGAAATAACTGTTTTTTCTCTCGCTATTTTGGAGTCTTTAGGTAGCGGAGATTCGCTACCCCTCCGATAGACGAGTGAGACAGCTCTTAAAGCTGAAAGCAATGAATGCTTTTTGACAGAAATGTGTGTTTGTTTGGTGAGGTTTAAAGTATATTTTACTTACATCACTACGGACTGTCCATTTAACACTGTTCACTGCAATAAAACAGTTGAAAACAGGGAGGAAACCATATAAAAACCACATCTGGCCCTTCAGTTATTCACAACAAATTCACAAAAGACAACTGCAAAAAAAACAAAACACCCTGTTACAATGACTAAAATTCAAACGGTTTCTGCCGTAAAGGTCTATACTCCTTTCACAATTGGATATAAAATGTTAATTGTAATCAAAAAAGTTGTAAAAAATTGATTTGTTTTATGGGTGAGATAATTTATAGTATATGTTGAATCACACAAAGTTCCACTAAAAATCAGATAGTATTGCTATTTACCGCATATGATAGACAAGCTTGTTGTCCAAGACTGTAGATAATTAAACACAAATTGATATATTAAAACATACGAGACGAAAAAGCTGATTTAAAAAAAAATCTTGTTTATAAATATATTTATAATGTTAGCCTGAAAAATCGTTTATAATGAGCAATGGTATGTTGTCTTTCTATATAGCTTGCTCTGATTTCTGGTTTGACAAAAAGACTTGCGCACAAATCTGTTGAACATGTAAGTTAGTGATTGGTTGATCTGAGAAACCAATTTGTGTTGTCCAATAAATGAAATCAATCAGGTTTCTAATCAATCGACCAACCAGACAATCGACAAATCAATCAAACGATCCATCAAAATACCACTTTGTAAAATCAACAGAAAGCAATTTTGCTACTTTGATCAAATGCTCCATCGTTTGTTTGATCAATAAGAGTTCTGCTTAGACTTCGCCATTGTGATGTTTTCGTGTCCTGGTATATCTCATAAATTGTGAAATCAAAGTTGAAATGCAAGAAGTAACGTCTCTTATACAGTCTCTTTGGTGCAGATAACTGTGCTCAGCCACTCCAATGATTTTATCGGTGAGTAAATGTGGTCTTCTATTTCTAGTAATGTAAAATCGTTTGTTAAGTGTCGAATTAGTCGTTTGAATTGTATTCAATAAATGGCTCAAAAGGACTACATTGAAGGACTTCTCCCTCTTATATTGTATTTGATGTTAACTAAAGCTGATAATTCCAGGTTGACAAATCTCATATACAGCCGAGTGGCGTTCCTAATCCACTTACTCTTTATCAACCCGCGATCTGTTCTCGATAGACTCCCAACCAAACCGCGGAGGCGCGCTGGGGGAGTGCCGAGTAGGACTGATTTCATTTAAATACATGGTCCTGAGAAGTGTATAAAGCGACTGACAAATTAGCCCTAACTCGATAGACTGTACTTTCTGGACGCTTTCTTTTGATTGCCGTATTGCCGTCGCGTTTTCCCTTGATTTGGGCCCTAATTTTTCGGTTTAAATCAGAGTTGCTAGTTTGATTATGGAAAATTAGTTTAAACTCCAGCCAATTGCTATCTCTTGAAGATCGAAGACGTGCTGAGAAAGCTGAGTGATATTTTGGTGGCGGCTAAAACCCCAGTGGCCCTCAAGCTATCGGAAACAATCATGAATTGGTTACAATCACCGAGGTAGGGAATAATTTGCCGGCACACGTCTTGTCCTCTGTACATGGATTAGTTGGTTTATAGCTCACTTTTCTTATCCCATCGCTAATGTCTTTTTGTAAAACTTTTGGAAAAAATGAAACTCCAAAGGACTTTCCAAAGCACTGGTAGAATAATGAAATTAAATAGCAAATTAGTTCTGTTCAGTTTGATTTGTAACATTTCCGCATTTAGTTTAGGAAAACGCAATTTTTTAACTGCTTGTTATACAGTTCGTATTTGACCTAAAAACAAATTTCCAACTGCATGCACAGTCATTTGAAGGCGTAATAACCAAAACGTATTTTTGTGCCAGTATTTTTATTTTAAAAAAAAATCATATTTATTTATTAATTTATTTATTTACCGAATTCAAATGTACAAAGAGAAGACAAAAGCAACGATTACATAAAGCACTTGGTGGGAAAAAAGCCAAAAGATGTTAATGAATAAATGGGAACGTTCAAGTTTAGGCACAGGTTTCCTGCTGGATGTTGGAGTACTACAGATTATTTCACTCCAAAGAAATCAACCAAAATCAGCATTTTTTAAGCGGTGTCATGCTGTCCTTATTTAACACTTCTGAAAAATAAAATTATAAATTATCATTGTGTTTCCAAAAGAGCCGAACTTTTTATATTTGCGAATGCACATGTGTGTTTTTTTTCTTCTGTTGGAATACACACCCCTTTAAAATAAATGAAATAGCCTGGAACACGGCGTGAAACACCAATCAATATATCCACACCACACCAAGGTAATTATTTGTATTAGTAATATGGTAGCCTGTATTGGTTGTGAGAAAACAAAGTAAGACAGTGCCAATAAGATATAAGCGAACTCTACTCTGTATATAGAACCATATACGGCTGATAATTTCCTCCACATGCAGTTTAGATAAAATGCCGCAATTCAGAACTAAGGCTTCGGCGGAGATGTTCCTGACAAATTCGACAGGAAAAGCCCCAGAATATACATGATCTTTATTTTACGAACGTCCTAAATTTCCCAATTTATGACACATCATCTAGATTTTAAGCAACTTAGTTGTAAATTAATGCTAACACATGAAGGCTTCATAGCTATATACGATTAGCAGCCGCTAGAAGAAAATTAGTGTTTGTTTGAGAATTTTTAAAATTTCACGTGTGTGGAGATGACTTCTATATATAATAAAATGAATAAAAAGTTAAAAAGTAACATTTAATTTAAGGCTACATGTGTGATTTTTTTTTTCTACAAAAGCGAAAATCTTTTTTTAAATATGTAAAAAAAAGAAAGAATTTCACACATGCAAAAAAAATATACATAAGTACAATAAAAGCACAATAATAGAACATATAAAGAATAACGGTAATCTGTACGTATGACTATCAGTAAACTCATGTTCCTGGTTTACACTGCCCTTTATGGGATAAACCCAATAAACAGATACATATAACGGTGTCGTCATCATGTGTAAAATGGTCTAAACATTTTGTGAGAGGATATCTGATAATGAAAACAGGCGAATATATACATTATGTTTATAACGATTCAGAAGTGGTGATCAACAAATAAAAGTCTATAATCAAGGGTGTTACTCGTACATGTGCTGAATGCACACTTATTACGTTCCGTTCGTGTTTGGCATAAATCAAACCGTTTTCCATAGTGTACTGGAAAACGCCAATAATGTTATCGCCATGATCCCTTCTTGGTCATGCTTTGTACGTAGCTGGCTAATTTCTTTTAAATGATCATAGCATTTTTATTAAAATGTTAACACAAGACTATTGGATCTCTATAAATATATTAAATTAATATTATTGCTTGTTTTATTAGATATGATATAATTTGAATCACGTAAAACCATATTTAATATAATTTACTCTGTATACTAAAATTATTCATTAATTTGCTCCTCCATACGACATAATTATATACATGCAAAATGAATTACTAAAGATAATTTACTTGCCTTTCGTCGATAATGTAATGTCTATTGCTAAAGTCTTATATCAACGCTATCCATAATTTACTCGAATTCTACTTTAACAAGAAAACCAGTGTTATAACACGGCTAATTACACCTAATTCCGTTTAATGGTAAGTAAAAGAGAGAGATGAAAAGACGTTTAGCTAGAGAAAGTAGGCGAATATAGACCCATTTTTATGCTCGAGGCAACAGAAATGGCGGGTAAATTAAAGTCGGTTGCCTGTGTGAATATAAAGATTTGCTTAATAGCCGCCTGAGAGCTCTTCAATGCCAATTTGCTTCTTAACACGGAATGTACCCGACTGAGGTAGGCATTGAGATAGGCGAGTTATATAGAATAAAGGAGCTGTTTAAATTGTGGCATGTACTTAGATCACTAATTTGCAAAGAAATTAACTTCCGACTTTCGTTGCCATGTAAGGTATTAGAGAACAACGTTAAAGCATTGCTCTCATTTGCCAGTGTTTAGTGTGCGACTCAAGAGTAGCCCTCGCCGGATTTCTCTTAATTTGTGTGGTACATTTGAGTCAGATTTGATAGAATTTTGATATTTCCCCTCCCTTATTTCCTTTAATTTAT
Organism: Mopalia vespertina; assembly: GCA_030265115.1. Taxonomy (NCBI): domain Eukaryota; kingdom Metazoa; phylum Mollusca; class Polyplacophora; order Chitonida; family Mopaliidae; genus Mopalia; species Mopalia vespertina. The sequence continues at coordinate 16,628 of JAQQZZ010072212.1, forward strand.
CGTAAATTGGTCTCACGCGAGAGTTCAGTTTAAATTGGAATATACAAATTAGTTAATAGAGGGTCAGATATCGCCTTGAGCTCTATTTTCGAGACACTTTCTTTGAAAAAACTCCGGCCATAATGTAGCAGAGATGGTGTTGATTTGACTTTGTGGAAAACAAATTGAATAAATTGGAGAATCTGTAGAAATTGATGGTTTTATCCCCGGGCACGCCAGTCGACAATTACACCAAAAGTATGGGTATAAACCGAGAGTGAACGAAGACGCTGGCAAGACGCTTGCGATAGTCCTTGCAATATGTCGTGCTAGATTGAAGTAAACTGTCAATTTGAGGTAATTAACTTAAAGAACCATGAGGCTTTTAGCGGCACTTTTAAATCTAGCCAGTCAATTACTGCTCGAATCTCCACTGTACAGCAATTACCTGAGAATCGCCGACAGGTTTGGGGGATGTCTCTCTAAATTACGCCAATTAATCTATAGAAACTTCATGGAAAATGTTTGTCAAATCCTGATAAATCCAAATGAAGACGAGCACAAATCAGTTGATACGCGAAGAGGAAGCTTTAATTTCCACTTACGCACGACTCTATAATATATCTAACCGGAAATGATCGTAAATAACTAAAAGGCAGGTAATTTTAATAGATACAGGTAGTCGCTAATGTAAAGCCACGACAGTGAAAATCTATAAAAACCAATGGAATTATGGCGATAATAATAAGCTACTTGGCAATATGGACGAACTAAAGAACCAACGATGTTTAATTCTCTGGCCACTTTACATTTTAGTATTTAGTATCACAATATAAGATAATGACCTATACAATTATCGGTTGTGTGTACGAACACACAGAAGATTTTACACATAAATGTTTGTGTGTGTACAAGTACGTATAAAGTATAGCTTTGCATAATTTAATTAAAGATAGTCTACTCAACTCTTAGTCATTGATTTTAATATGTAACGCCATATGGTCGTCTTTGGTAATATTATTCCCAATTGGTTTGTCGGTTGTTATTCACAGAAGTGAATTGGTTAGACATTGATATGGCACAGATATGTGGGTTCCTTGTGTACTGAGAGTAGGCCATATTACCAAGCTAACTATTGAAACGATACTCACTCATTGGCGAACTGTCTGGTTAAATCAACAACAACAACAACATAACAACAAACAAATAAAAAAATAAATAAAATGAAATGAAATAAAACTAAGTGCTACAACGGGGGAAAACGGTTATAAGGTTTCAAAGCACATGATTTGATAGCTTATTAAAAGTGTTGAATATGGGTAAAACATAAAATAATCACTGACAAATCCAAAACCAAGGCGGGTTTTTAAATCAGCAGATTTGCTATTCTTTCGTCAATAGCCTAAGTAAAACATAATACATATAAAATAAGTATGATACAATTTTAGATCGCGGCCATTGACACGACTTACAATATCTATATTGTTTGTTAATGAAATCGTCACTAGTTTATGTTGTTGTGTACTGAGTGGGGCAGTATAATACTTAAATGTTTTGCAGGTATAACTCTCGACTGTATTCACTCGGAAGTGGATCGGCTGTCAAAGACTAGAGAAAGAAAGAATGGTTTGAGAATCTATTTAAGAAAGCCACAACCATACATGGTGCATGTGTAGAATGGCGTTATTATTAACAAATTAGGTAAGTGGTCACTGACAAAGTGACACAAACAACCACACATTTTCGCTTCATTCTGACTGGTTGGATCACACTGAAGTTTCAGCCTACAACCAGGCCGAATAAATTAGACATTAATATGACACATAAGTCTATATCTACAATTATCCAGAGAACTGGCTCTACCAGATGACCTCACTGATATTTTGAATAACCTTTTCTTGATCTGTTGAAATTATTTACAACATCACCTTATATACAAGACCACTAAGCCATTGAAACTGTTAATTAATATGGATGTTTATTTGTAAACAAGTATTTTAAAGCGTCCAACAGACCACTATACAGATAACAAATGTGTCATTTTGGAAGTCAAACTTGTAAAATATCACTGAGAAAATCTAATCAATACTGATTTGACGAACGACAGTGAAGCACCTGTTCATGACCATAGATCATGTAGTAAAGAATTTGTCTTATTGTTCTCTGTTCAATAATCATGAGATTATACTATATATCAGAAGGCATAATGGCGACCATCGTATGAAGTCCGAGGTACTGTGAGTTGTACATTCGTGGCTTCCCAGTGCCAAGTCACAGAGGAGCTACTAAGTATTTATTTCGTGTCTTTTCTTATGTTAAATAAACCACACGAAACATCTATATGATAGAAAATTGAAAAGAGATAAAAAAAAAAATAGATTCTTCTAAGCTGTTGACTTAGAAAATGGCAGTTAAATACTTTTTAGTTAATTAACTTCTGATACTATATATAGAGAGAACAATGTGAATCATTATTCAACATAAAGTGCATGTTCCAGAAATATTTGCCAAGTATACAGATATTGCCGATCTGTGGTTATATTGATGAGATCTCTTCCAATTATCCTTTAAGTTGGAGTGGGGATAGGCGTTTGCCAGTAAAACAACGAAATAAAGTTACAAGGAAACAATATATTACTTGACCCGGACACATCAGCTTTCAGAGACATTTTGCTCTATTCAGATCGTATATAATCTAGATACAGGTACCTTCATTATATAGTGTACGCAATACTGACAGTACAGTTTTATCAAAAAACGTCTTGCAGATTGAGATTTTTTTTATCCAAACTATATAGAGAGTTAATCTGTTCAAACGGAATCAAATTAAAAAACGCCAGTCGATTGACGTAAACGTTTGATTTTATAGCTCCTTACCTGCACTCATCGATTTCCGCTTGTATATGATCCAAAAACGTTATCAAGCAAGCAGCTATCGAAGTTCTCCCGCCATCCTTGTTACCCTATTCCCATACCCCTTTGTCAGTTCACAACAATCTGGTACAAAGTAAAGTCCCATGATCAGAATCTCTATCGCCGACAAAAGACCATGGGAATCGGGTAAACACAAAACCTCAAACTACAACTGAACTTGCTATCGTGGCTGACATAATATAACCAGATCATTATTTATCTTGTCCACGCGTTCACTCTAGGGCAATGCATGGTTATCTTAGCAATCGGCAGTGCTTCAACCGGAAGTATATGGGCCTTGTAAAACATTCGCTTGTATTATGGAGACATTTTTGTTGTTGTTGTCGTACAGTTTCCCTGAAAAAGTGGATTGGAAGAGAATGGTCACACATGCAGTGAACGCCAAATAATTTATCAAATTTGATGGAGCAAAAATAATGCAATAGTATGAATTCAGTCTGAAGGCTATTAGTGGTAGATAAACATCAAGCAATCTTCTACTTTATCTTACTGTATCATGCAGTCATTTCAAACTTCTTCTTTCAGTTATGAAAATCTTTCCCCTTGACATACTGAATACAAACACACAATGTGAACCTCAAATTAAATGGGCCGTCATTACCTTAGATTTAATGTCTCGTCGATCAGAGATTTGCTTGATCGCTATTTTAAAATGTTATCTAAGCGGAGAGCGGTTATACAGACTCTGTCATTGTCAAGGGATTACCTTTTGGTATTACTGAAAGAATAAGAAAGCTTGTATTTAACGAATGACAGGGTGGGACTACTTCACAATTTTGTTTGTTCTTTATAAGTTAGTAATATTCATCGAATTGATTCGGTTTATTTGAAGTTTTTGTCTCTCTTAATATGACGATCAACGCCCCAGCCAGATTTTGTGTGAAACGATATATACGATAACAGCAACGAATCTATCTAGACTATACAAGCGAACTGTGTTCGCAGCCCATCCACTTTCGGTCGAATATAGGCGAAAGCTACCAATTTCGTCAGCCAAATAAACAAAAAAAAAAAAAAACGACAACAAAGAAAAAAAAAAGAAAAAAAAAAAGAAAAAAAGAGAAAAACAAGCAATCTGTAAGTGTTATACATGAAGATACAAACGCGAAGACAATAAAGACGTATAACGCAATGCTAAGGAAACGATTTGGATCCAGACTATTTTTTAGCACAACCTGTTTGTATAAACACCAGGGCTAGTTAATTGGGCTATAAAGTATCATGATTATTAAAATATTCAATTACAAATGTTTGAAGAACGGTGTTCGAATGAGCGGTGATTTGAACGAGAAAATGATGATGGAGATACGCCCAAAGATTACACGCATGTGTCTTCATAATGACTCCATCGAGCCATTCCTTCATCAATATCCCTGCCCCATTAACGTTCAGACAAACATATATTGGCTGACGAGACAATGTAAAGGATAGAGGCAAAAATAAATACAGACGGATTGTTTGACAAGGTAAACTCAAAGCCTTCTGATGGCCAAATTACAGGCCATCACCAGTGATTACATATCCGCCAGCGATTGATCAACATAAAAAAGTGAATAATTGAGATGATTACATCTTAACACAGCTCTTAATTACGGTAATGTTCGGTTTGAGGAACCCTGATAATCCATCAACTAAACGTTACGATCAGCGCGGAGAACGGCATGCAGCGCTCACAATACCCACGACTCCTATATCAAGTCCACTGATCCAGTGTTTGTGGTACCGTCTCTGCCCAGTGATACATATCCGAGAAAAAGTAACGATAACAAATTTGACAGTTTCCTACACAAGTGCCACCGGATTGTGTTAATCATACCTCTATACGTCCTCTTCGTCAATACACTATTAACGTGTTAGCCATTGGATATCATATAGCTGAATTCTATATACTCATCCGTTGAATTATTAAAATATATTGAATTAAACTAGATGGTTTCACGTTTTTTTTCATGTATTTAGGTTTATACGCTATAGCTGGCGCCGCGATTGTACAGGCGGCTAGATTGTGTCAGATGGCTATTTATGTAAAACAGTATATTGGTCGCCAGGGGCGTAGCCAGTATGTAGCACTGTAGGCCCGGGCCTACACTTTTTTTGGAAAAGTTATCTTTTTTTTTAATTTTCTCTTATTAGGCTAACTTAAACATTTACTAGCTACAGTTGTATCAAAGACATTTACTGGCTATAGTTGTATCACAGACATTTCTGGCCAATCTTTGTATCTACAAGTATCAGAAGTTGTTTAAAGGTAAGACTATACTCTGCACATGTACCTTGCTAATTTTAAATACATATGTAATATTGAATTACGTATTTTAACTCGTTTGTTTTTGGGGTTTAAAAGTGATATTGAATGAGGTGTCTCAAGTTAGCAAGAGGCCAGGAAACCAGAATAACTCTTGATACACTACTCCCACTACAGGAAAAAGCTGACTGGTCATGGTTGGTCACACAACTGACCATCAATAGATATCACTAGTGTTAGTGGTCAACAAAAGAGGACTAATTGTACCATCAGTCACCATGTGACTGATTGAGACACCCCGTTGATATAGTGACATACAGAACCCCGCTTTAAGGACTCAGGAGTAAAAAATGCGACTCTTATCTTTTCGTGGCTTTTGCGGGTATTTCCAAAGGACGATTATATTAACACCATATATATTAAGAAAGCGGAGGACTTCAAGATTCAAAATTTGGTATCATATTGCGATTCATTTTATTTTATAATGGCATTAATGAAGAAAAACGTCAAATAATTGTAAAAAATGAACCCTTGTTTGTAACTCTTATTTTTCTCAGATGGTTGGAGATTTTTTCCAAACTTGCATGTCTTTTTAGACAAGTATTTAAACTAAAATACCGTCATAGGGTTTTTCTAAATTCAAGTCAGTTTTTGTACAATTGATAAAATTATATGTAAAAAATAAAAATATGCCCTTAAAAAAATATTTGCTAAATATCTTCAAAACGAAATTCAGTATAAAAAAACTGCATGACAGTTTTTTAGCTAATGGCTTCAAGAATGTCTGTGCCAAATTTTAAAGACTTAGTGCAAATAGTTAACGAGAAATTCACGATTTAAATGATAAAAATCAAGAAAAATGAAAGCAGAGAAAACAGCCTAAACGTGTGTGAATGATTAAATTCCGGATTGTTTAAAGATTACTCCCAATAAATATAATAAACAACATGTTTTTTTAATTAAATGAAAAGGCGAAATAGAGTTTTATCTATTGTATTCATTTCAGTTTTAACTCTGAAATTTGAGAGACGTCTGCATCAAAGATTTAGTTCACACCTTTGTTAATTGATATCAGTAGGAGTCATGAGTAGTTTGTATAAATGTGTGTTCTAACACCCAAAAACATTTGTTCTCCATGTCTACTGTTGTGTTCAATTACACATCCCCAACAGTCATGCAATTGATCTGTTGGCCTTTCGCTAATTGGTTTTTGGTAAAAGTCAGCAGGCAGTCAGTTGTGTTGAGATAATCACGTTAATCCCTTCCGCCCTTCCATACACATAATCTTTGAGACACGCATTTTACAATTTTAATCTAAAAAAGTCATTCTAAAATACTTAATTTTTTTGTTTAACTTTTTGCATTATCAAGATTATGAAAAGAAGGTTTCAGAAAGGCAAAAAAAAAAGAAATCAAAATTTTACCCCTTAAAGGACATCCTAGAGACCAGATAAAGTGTCCTGCCAAGCGGGGTTGTCCTGATAAGTGAATCAACTTAACATTAGGTTTTGGTTTTTGGGACTTTACTAGGTGTCCTCCTAGATGAGTGTCCTTTAAAGCGGGGTTGCACTGTATATACATATATTTCATATTTTCATGCCTACAACTTTTAAAATCCTGGCTATGCCCCTGCCTTTAGAGTACTCTTAAACACTGACATTAGCTTGTCAATTAACATAATTTTTTTATCAAAACTTGTTTCATAAGGTATGAGTATAATGAAAATTCCATATCCCCTATTTCATTAGTTCCAATAGTTTCACCCAAATACAGCTATTTATCTAAGCCAATATTAATGATTCTCATGAATTGGTACATTGCTTGTTTGTCTGTTAGATACGGGTTTATTGCTGTACATAATGGATACATTAATTTATCCCATAAATGAGTAAATATCCGGGTAATACAGCCATGTGATATTTGTTTCATATCTCCACATGGGATACAGCTTTCCCACGCTCTGATTGGTCACTTTCTGTTCATTGAAACAATTCAACCAATGAAATGCTACAACCTACATGGACTACTTTTTTTACAACTTGCAAAAGGCGTCTGTACTTTTCAAAACAAACATGGTTGACCTGCAGTTTGGCGATCACAGCTCATATAAGTTAAAATAATTAACCTTTGGCATCCGCTGATGTGCTCCTGTAATAGAATCATCATCTAATTTATCACAGGAGATTTTCCATTTCTCTCCTTTTCCATCTGTCTTTCGATCCAGTCCAAACGTTTGTGCTGATGTACAGAAAGAGTGGAACTTTTCAAATGTCTTTATAATGGTTTCTGCATGGATCAAGACTAATTGAGTGAAACAAACTAATTTTTTGTACTTTTATATCATATACCAGTTAAATAAATATTGCATTTCAACCGGCACTGTTTTCTACCCCGTGGGTGCTGCTCACTCTGATGGATGCTTTACATTGACCCAGATGTGTATGTATGAATGCATGCTTCTCATTGCTCTTTCGACAGCGAAGCGAAAATATGGCTGTTGATTTCTGGTTAAAATGACTACAAAAAGGCATTTTTGGGATTAATAGAATCTCAAATTCATGACCCGGATATCAACTACTCAGGTAGTCATTTTCATTTATCCTTGCCAGAGGCTTGGAATAAATGAAAATTACTACTCTCGTTTCATAAATTTGATATCTCTAGATCCTCTATATATTAAATAAATGTTTTGTCAGTAAAAAAGATTGACTGATTGACAGTGTTTAATGCCATGCAAGACTCTCCTTTAGAAGGGCAATATACTCTAACAGTATAGCCACATGAACACTATCACAAATGTGAAGTATTAGATTTGTTGGAAAATTCCTCCACAGTAAAGAAAAGCAAATAGGACAATTGATTGATTGGTGTTTTATGCCGTGCTTGAGGGTATTTTTCTTATATGATGGTGGTGTATTCCAACAATAATTCACACTAGCACAACCATAAAATGTGAATTGTTTTGGTAAAATTGGAAAGTTAATCTTTCTCAAGTGCTAAGTAAAGACAGCCTTGCTACTCTCCAAGCAAACTCCCTTTAGCCAGAGGGGCGGGTAGGACAAAGCTTGAACATAATTTCTAAAGCGAGAAGGCAACAATAAAGAGGAATTATGAAATATTGAAGATAGTAGAGCCTACTCACAGAATTGCTTTGTGTTGATTCCCTGAGACTGATCACTACATCCAAGAGAGAGCTCATTTGTGGACGTCACACCTTTATCAAGCTTGGATGCACCAGCCTTCTCCTGTGATAACTCCTGGCCCTTTATAATCGAATCTAAAACTGCAATTAGAAAACACACAAAAAGGTCATATTTGATATTTTTTGATGAGTGCTAATCATAACCTGTACTAATAAGACAAGTTTTGTAATTTACAATGCAGCACACCACAAAAAAGGAATCTTAAAAGCCTTCTTGTAACCACCTGTCTGTATAAAATCAGCCATATTGGTGATAAGAACTCTGGAAAACTAGAGTATAACAGCAGAGGGGAAAAATTCAGAACACTTACAGGCGCCTGACCAGGCGTGAGACAACAGGTAACTGTTAACAGGTGTCTCTCCTCTGGCCTCCTTGTCACTGGGTAGCTGGTAAACACCATTGGGGCTAAGTACATCCAAAGCTAGTTGATGGACACCACTGAGAGGGTGAGGGTCACCCTCGGAGGCACACTCAGTAAAGCTGTTTGGGGTCTGGGCCTCCAGGACAACATTCTCCAGAAGATTCTTATTTAGACAGTTTCCTCCCACCACTCCAGTCAAATTGTCTGCTGGCACTAAAGACATTGTATTCATATGCAAGCTGGGCAAGAGAGAAAGAGAGGTTGGGGCAATGGCTTTTAAGGGTAGATGGGTTGGCGGCAGCGATGAAGCAGGTAAGGGTGTTAAAGGAGACGACATATGAGGTATTGATGTAGGTGGTAGAGTTGCTAAATGAAAAGAGGTTGCAGGCATCAATGGTGAAGATAGAGATGTAGAAGAATGGGATGTTAACGACAATGATGTACCAGGTGGCTGGATTAGAGGTAATGAGGTAGGTGGTAAGTGTGCCGTGGTAAGGGATGTTGACGAGAGCGAGGTATGAGGTATAGATAAAGCCAGAGATGTTGGCAGAGACATGGCTGTTAATGGTGTAGGTGCTTGTAGTACAGGAGCAGTTAAGGAGGATATTAGCTGAGGATTAGACAAAGATGATGCTGATAGACAAGTACTTCTATCTAAATGAGATAGAGACTGGGAATCTCCATAAGTTATCCCCCCTGCTGTACTAAAAGAGGGTGCCACTGCTGAAGAGGAGTTTGCTGTGAAATTGTGAATCAGTGGTAAAGGTAACTGTGTAGTAGAAAAAGGCTGGTTTGATGGGTTGGAAATATTTGAAGAACAAGATGGTGGTTTCGGCTGAATAGGAACCTGGCTGGGTACTTGGATAATGGGTAAAGACTTCTGTGAGTTTTGTTTGTCCTGAGTTTCCTCACTGGAAGCACATGGCTTTACTGATGGAAATGATGGATGTTCAGACTTACAATCTGTTAAAAATGGTGTAGAAACTGGGACTGCTGTGGAAGACAAAATAAAATGAACATAATGAATTACAATTTTTAATCAGCATTCAAAATTATTTTCAAGAATACTCTGTAAACATGAAACACACCTGTATTTAAACAGAAAGTATCACATGATTCTATTTATTTGTATATTCTTAACCCTTCAAGTTTATCCTTTAATCTGAAGCTTTAAAAAACATAATGAAGAGAATTACAATCAAAATAATTTTCTCATAAATTCATAAAGTTATACTCCAAATATTTATATATTTCTCCTACTGCAATAGTTCTATTTGCCAAAAATACACCTCCATTTAACATGAATCAGGTTTACAGCCATTACATTCATATAAAAAATTAGGAAAAGAAATTGCCAACAGTAACTCACTGTAGTATTTTGATTAATCAATTTCAGGGTTTGAGCGTTGACCGAAAATGCACATCTTCAGTGTTTGTAAGTCAAGCAATTAGCAATTTTTCAATAATCAAAAGAAAATCAAAACATTTGTCAATCAATAGCAGTGACTGTTGACATGACCCAGTAATGAATTCTCCAGTTACCAAATGTGCGAGTATGATAATTTGAGGTGAAGTAAGTTTACTTCCTACCCCTCAATACTATATCCCAGATGTATGCTAGAAGTCAGCAGTCAAGCACATTTACTTGTCAACTCAGCTGACATAGGCTCTTACAACTGGGATAAATATATTTAGACACAGGCCTGCTATATCTCTCTAAAACATTTCTAGAGTGGTATAAAGCCAGAGAAGCTATGAATGAAATGGGCCAGTGTTTACCTTGTATGAGTTTAGTCCCCAAGTGTTGATCTCCCACAGCCAGTAAAGTTGGCTGTCCTCCCACTAACATCACTACAGAGTACAGAGGAGGGTTGGTTAGATTTTGAATACATGAGGCAGGAATTGCTGTCACTGGAATGGCTGGAACTGAAAGTAAGGCAACATATGTTTATTATTTTGTTTAATTACAAGTCTATAAGGTACAATAAGTAAGATGTACTAAGGTTAAGTCTCAAACATTGTTATTCCTACAAACAAACCTACCAAACCTAAGAAAAACGGGTTTTTCCATTGTACAGTTTGAACTTGAGGTTATTTCATTCATATGAAGGTGTGGGTTCAAAATTGTAAGTCCCCCCCCCCCTCCCCCCAATGGGTGGGTGAAGTAACCCCTGACACCATATGCAACAAATACAACACAGGACAATCACACCACACAATACAAGGGCACCAAAAATAGATTAACTTTTTGTTGCCCCTAAACATTGAAACCACAAGGGCAACACTTACAGTAGGCTGCCTCCAACCACCTGCAATATATCACGGTAACTAGTTACAGTTGTACTTACTTGTATGTTTTGAGGTACTATGATTGGTCTGCGGTGTTAATACAGATGGTGCTGTATTATTACAAGAACTGGTTAGGGTAGCAACTGTTGAAACACATTGGGATGAGTCTGTGCATGGTGTCACATATTCACTCTCTGTGTTAGCAGAGGCAAACACTTGTGACACAGAGTTTGTTAGCTGATCTATGTTGATTGTAGAAAGAGGGTCCGCCATCAGAATCTTTCACTTCACAGCACTGAGGTAGACACTTGAAAGCATTGATTGTCAAGCTATAGCATGATGTAAAATTAACATCATTTAGGTAAATCTGAGGGTGTCCTTCCTGAAAAAATATTCACAAACTATTATTTGAGGCTGCTTCCATTCATAAAAATATACTAAAACATACCCAAAAAGTGGACTCTCCTTAACTTATATTTTTAATTTGTTCGTTTGATGAGGGTTTAACGTCTTACTCAAGGATATTTCTACTATTTCACTTATATGAGGACAGATTTTCCATTTCTCACTTTTCCTTACTAAAAAATGTTGGAACACAGAGAGGAAGCCCCGTAAAATCTACCTCCAAGATTTTCAGACTCCCTCATTATAGTCATACATGTATATATTTTGAATATAAATTTGACATGTATATACATGTACTTGAGTGACTAGTGACTGGGTACATCTCAGTTGGTTCAGTAGTGCTGTACTCTATTAACCACATCCTCTTGAACTGAAAATACTTGAAGTCATCTGTAAATGACATGAATTGTTTGTCCCATTGGGTGACTACATGTGCTTATCAATGGACTGTTCTTGAGATGATCCCTTGTTTTGAGCCTTGAAAAACCCATGTGATAACCCCAATGACAAGGAAGACCTTGTAAAAAGCACCCGGCGATCACTATGACATCTCCTAGCTTTGCACATGGAAAGCAGAAGGAAACCCATCTAAACTGATGATTAAAGCTAGCACAACCAAGGCACACAGCTCCGCCAGACGGCGAGTCCTCCTGGATGATCTACATTCAATTCTAAAATCTAATACGGTCAGTTAGTCCCAAACAGTAAGTTATCCAACATGCATATTTTTGTTCAGTCTCTGTTATACTACAATATTCGCATACAATATTACAAAAACTTGAAGTCTTCTAGTATCTTTCATAGCTTTTTCTACAGTTCTCTGAATGTCTAGACTATATAAATCATACATTAAATTTTATGAGTTAATTATATTTTTTATTTATGTCTTTGTTTTAACAGGTTTACTTTGGTGTAGTTTGGATAAAAAAAGCTTAATCCACAAAACAGATTTTGATACAGCTGTACCGTCAGAATAGCATAGGCTTATATAATGATGGTGTCTGGATCTAGCCAAAATTAAACAGTGTTAATTCCCTGACAGGTGACACACTGCTTTGCTACTATGAAAACAAACTGTTTTAAACTAGAGGGCTCTTATTGACTTTTAATTTGTATGATTTATGGTTCCAAAGAAATGGCACAATTATACCTTAAAAACTAGAGGAGTTGTATTAGCCCTGTACTAGCTCAGCCTGCAATTCCTTCAATGACTCCAGCACTGGTCCTTTTTCGTCGAAAAAAAAAAATGATAAAGCAGGGGTTTTCGAACAGAAAAAAGCTGACATCAAACGGCTATTCTGAATAGAGTCTGTTTAGGCAAATCTTACCTTCTTTCGCTGTCTATTGACGGTATAATGCACTAAATCAGGTACAATGGCGGGGATCTTGCTAAAATCGGTTTTTAAAAAGTGACCCTGAAGCAGTCTGACGTTTGAGCAGAAAATGTACAAGGCAACCCAAAACACCAATGCTATTTATACATGCTCGCCTCATATATTTGAACAACAAACAGAAATGTGTCACGGGATGGGGAATCCCCTTTAACAACAATTTATCTTATTTATTTTTTAAAAATGTTTTGATTGGCCAAGCTTTCAGTAAGTTGTGGATTACACACGCTTAAAGGGACGGATGAAGGCATTCAAAGTAAGAAACTATACATTAGCTATTTGCAGTATTTGGCTAGTTGGCTTTCTGTCTTTGACGCTGTTTCCGTGAAAAAAAAATGTATTTCGCGGATAAAAATTCAACGAAAAACGGGAGCCTGAAAGGCCAAGGGCATCTTGCTGTACCGCCAGTTTAGCATGTGGTATATAAAAACGGTACCTAGATCTACCCTGTACACAAGACGGTGAGGAGGAATGATGGATTCCTCCTCACCGCCATGTTTACAGGGCTCGAGTTGTATCAGGTAACACAGTTTTCTTAGCAGAGAAAGGTTAATTTTGTCGATGACTGACAGCTGTTTCGTAGATTATCCATTTATACTCCAAGTACGAGCGGCTTACCTGTTTCTTGCTTCTGGTGACTGACTAATTACACTAAACTAGATTGAGTTTATATTGGCATAAAACGCGATAATTGGGCATCTCATGATTAAACCATGGCAAACGACTGTCCAAACATAAATCTTGTCATCGCGCTGTTTGTGCAAAACTGTGAAAAATCAAGCTTTACTCTGAAGGATGAGCTTATATATCATAACATGGATATAAACTTGCGTATCATATATTAAACGGTATAAGTAGTAGATGTTTTAAAATTTTACCCTTCTAGCCAGAATCTTATCACAGGAGAGTGGTCGACATGGGAGGTAAAATAATAGCGAGAAATTATCTCCCCTTTTACGGACTGTTTCGCAGATGCCCATACTTATTCGCATTTATCTCACCATTTGATCAAACCGTCGCCGTCGTATCACCTCGATTTCCGTATAGATCTCTTGGTCATTAACCAGGACCATTTGAATGTAGTGATATTCGGTAAATTACCGAAAAATTGTGCGGTCGACGAAAGCTGTAGGCATGTACTGTACAGTTTAACACCGGTATAGTACTATGCTATGATGTCATTCGACTGTAGATCAATGTAATTCCTTTTTTAAAGAACAAATTTAATTATTCTTAAATCATCCCAAAACTGTTCCATTTCATGTTGACCACATTAGCCTACACATTTTCAAAGTTTTAAGCAGCTGGATTTTTTCGTTTGTTTGATTGGGGTTTTACCTGGGATTACAATATAACGGAGTGTCCACTTCACACTGTTCTGTGCCTCAGTACGATGGAAACGCCAGGAAAACCTCGTAAATATATATGACTCACTCATATAACTGATGGCCTTGATCCAGTGAACAGTAAGTTGGACTAGGCTTAGTAAGCGCACACGCTAACCACTTAGCCACAGCTTTTTTTCGTACCTGTGGCGAAAAGTAGAGCATGACTTCCTGGTAAGATAGTGATGACGAGAGTTTATCCCAAAGTTGCAGTCGGCGTCGAGATGCTGGATAGTTACAAAATGGTATCTCACGTTATACCTTGTGCTATCAGTGGCTCATCAGAGCTGCAATGTTATTCTATAGAGAGTGATACTGAGCAATAGGTCTGTTGAACAGGCTTCTGGTATTTCATAATTATATGAATTTTGCACATAAAAAATTATGTAAATTTCATCAGGGATAACCACTTAAACCAACAATCTTCTTAATAAGCTTATAGATCCAGGTACAGTGATTATATAGCATATATGCTATACTGACGGTACAGCTTCATCACCAAATGTATTGTAGATTGTGCTTTTTTTTATTCAAATTACAGCAAAAGTAAATCTGTTTAAACGGAGACAATGTAACAAATGTCAGTAGACTGGCCTAAAGGTTTAATTTTAGAGCTCCTTACCTGCAATTATTGCTTACTGCCTGCATCAGCTAGCAAATAGCTAACGAAGTTCTCTCGCCAACTTATTTACACTATTCCCATGCCCCTTGGTACAACGTTAGTCCCATTGTCAGAATCTGTGTTGTTGACAAAGGATCATAGGAAAGCGGTGCTGGCCAAATCTCAAACTACTAAATGAAATGGCTACTGTTGCAGATCTATGTTAATATGGGAACTACAATACGACAGGTTACCAGTTTCATTTCATGCACGCTGTAGAAAAGTTAACTCAGATTTTTCCTTCTGTGAAGGCAAGGTAGGAACTGAAGAGACTTGAAACAATGATCTTCCTACCGCTTTGCCTCGGGAAGTTGTCTGTCAGCAGGAACCTTAACCTTTGAACATACACAAGTACAGCAAGACTCTTCAGTTACAGGAGCATGACAGCCCTGTGTCAGCAGAAACCTTAATCTTTGGACATATATGAGCACAATTTGTTTAATTGGGGTTAAATGTTGTACTAAAGGGTATTTCACTTATATCACGATCGATTGTCCATTTCACACTGTTCCTTGCTTAAATGTGGTAGAAAACCAAGAGTATACCTCGTAAAAACCACCCCCGCTGTATGAAGCAACATCATGTGACACACTCTTATATCTGAGTCTACAGATGACTCTAACCCTTGAATGGTACATTGAAGTAGGATAAGTGGGCTGACATGCTAATCACTATGCCACAGCCAAATCAAATGACACCGAGATGTTGTGAATACCACAGAACACAAATAACACAGAAAAGACAAACACAATTATTGAGAATTTTATCAATAATGGACGGTTTAATTTTGCAAAAAGTTAACAAAATATATTTCATAGACAGAGTTGTACACACCCCAATAAAATGCATACTATATATATATATTTAAATCTAAATTAATATCATGCATATTACATTCACCTATTTCTAAAAAAGACATACACATATAACTATAGCAGATAATTTAACAGTGGAGAGGTCCTGCTACAGTTACATATGCCTAAGTAGACATTTGAATGGGTACAGACTTAAGTGTATAACTATAAAATCGTCATGATTTGGAACAAGGGGAGGATTATACAGCTATCTTCGCTCACAAATTCACAATGGTAGATGGAGTTGGTGCATAATGATGCTGATATTGTATGCCTGTAACAAAACATTTGTATGAACACTTAGCTTATAATAGACTACATAAGTCTTACAAATCCTTCAAAGTATCTCAATAAATGTAGTTTACAGACTCTGGCACTAGGATGTTGATCAACAAAACCTACTGAATCTGTCTATTTGCTAGATAGTCTCAGACAATTCTTTTTTATGGTTTATTTTTAATCGGAGCAGTTACTAAACCAGATAAAAAAAATTTACGTCTTAAAAATATGAATATATTACATTTAACCAATTTAACTGGCTACAGGAACAGCAAAATAATGAGAACAAAACAAAGATTACTGCACACAATGCAGTGTTATTGGAAAGCACACAAAGTAGATTGACTGAAAAGGATGTTTTGAGTTTTAGTACTGAATTATTTCGAGTTTTAAAGTATTCCGTCAGGGATAACAGCTATGGTTTTATTTATGTTCATTTACATTTAAAGAATGTTTGTAACCCTGACTTGATACAATTTAACTATTCAATACAATTTTCATAATAACTGAATTCTTAAAAAACAAAAAAAGTGTCTTTGCTTAATGAGGACACGTTGACAGGCCCTTGTCTTAAATAAACACTAAATTCAGACTCCTTATATTAGTCACTGAACTATAGATGCATTATATATTATGATTATGAGTTTCTTGATTTCAGAACTTCAATATCATTTTTATCTGTCCTCTTTCGGACAAGGTCTGGCAAAGCCCCATTAAAACTCAATAAAACAACAAAACAGATATAATTTTTGCATCAAAACACTAAGACAGCACAGAAATATTAATTAAATAATGTTTACAAGCATGTTACATGAGGAGACATTGAAATTTGGCTGTGTTTTTGCTATCTTCTCTTTTCAAATTCTTGTCTTATCCAGGCTGAATCTTGATAAAATCTAGGATCTCCCATCTTCAGAGCTGTCCTCTTGTAGAAATAATAGTAAAATACTGCAGCTGAAAAGAGATCAAAGAATGTTAGTGGACACAAAATAATTTTTAGTAACACTAAGTGTGATCCCAATTACAAAAACTCATTAAAAAGGAACTGCAAAAATCTGTATACATGTAGATTCAAGATTAACTTTATTATGTAGAATCTGGCACTTTGTGAATTTGTAATCCAGAGCCGCAAAAAAAAATAATCCAGATATTTCTGAACATTACTGATTTTTGCTTAACGTTGTACGGCTGGTATTTCACTTTGTATGGTGATTAACATGTTAGATCATGCAATACACAATAAGGTTCCGTAAACATAATAAACAAGTGTCGAGTTTTATGCTTTCTCAAAAACTGCACATAAAATGGCTAGGTAGTGTGCGAATAAAACCAACATTTAAGGGGTTGATGTAGGATATGGAAGTACAACTTGATGATTATTGTCAAAAACCAACAAAATCAATGTATGATTTTTATTTAACTATTGAATTCATATCATATATGGGAGAATGAACAAAAGCTGTTTGCATTACCCTGCATGTAAAAGTACCTGTATGCTTTTAAGTGGGCATTTTGCTACACTGGCTTGTTTTATGGGAAATCTGTAACAATTTTTAGCCTGTTCTTCAGTTATAGAGAAATATTTCTTTTTTTATGTCTCCAATAAAGTTCACTTTAGAGACAATTATCTTCAGAAAAATTATCTTTGGTTTCAGTTTGTACACTCGACATAATCTGATACGTAGCAATTTGCTTTTCTTGCCAGAAAATGTTTCAAATGAATTTTTTTTTAGGTTTGAGTACAGATACTGTATAAAAATTAACACAAATATGTCATCCCTTTTTGTTATTTAACTTTTTTATTTTTCTTAAAAAAAAATCTACAAAATAAATCCCATAAAAATTTGCAAGCAGTTTCCCTTGATGAAAAGCCATCCCAGCTCTTGTTTACACTTGCCTGCCGATAAATGAAATAGAAAATGGTCAGATGAAACTAATGCCTATAAATGGAATTAACAAGACCGACAATCTTCTTACTAGACAAGCCGAGTAGTTAGCTTGTCCACCTCTAAAGGCTTTTTTTGAAACAATATGCTCATAATCCCAGTCAAATCACCTTTTCCTACTTCTGTTTATGAACATTTTTTTCCTTCAAAGAGCTAAAGAGTAAAAGTTATGCTGTTTAACTGTTTATCACCATATTGGTGCAATATGCAATGTCGGCCATCAGTTTTGTGAAATTTAGTGAAATAAAACCTTAACCACATCTATGGTATAAACAGAAAAAGCAAAGTTTGATGTTAATATTGGAATTTCAGTGATAGCCATTTTGGTTTGCGGAATTAGGTGAAATGCAATCCCATCTGTTCTTAACTGGAGGAAACTATTTTCCAAGTTTGAAATAAGTCCCATGAATTTGTTCTCAAGCCTTCACACACATAAATATTGCCAAATTATGCCAGGCCTGTGCTGTAATTTTTTCCGAAATAACCTCAAAATCGGTCCTCTAAAATTTTGTGAGGTAACCTAACATTTGCATTTTCCCCTGGTTTGCTGATTTTTTAAATACATAAATGTGCCTTGGTGATAAATAAAGCAAACTTGCTAAAAACACAAACTTCATTGATTATCGAATGACAAAATTTGTCAAAATCAGTAGCAAAATGCAAATTTGGACGAAGACTGCAAACAATTTGGGAAACCCATCAATCAGTCATCCTAAATTAAGTTTGCATAACCATGGGGAAACCCCATTCTGACCGTTCTCCCCAACAGCACAGGCCTGTTATGCAATGATGGCCATTTTGTTTTATTTAAGTTGGTGATATCCATACCAATTCATCATCTTAAGGAGAGGAAGCAAAGTAGAAGTTTCAAGTTATTCAGTGAATTTGTTCTCAAATTATCATGTTTACATGTAGGAATCAATATTGCAAAATTATGCAATGGTGGTCATATTGTTTTGGGTAATTTGGTGAAATGCAATCCTACCATCCGTCTTTAAAGATTGATTGATTGATTGATTTATTGGTGTTTTATGCCATATTTAAGGGTATTTCACTTATACGACGGCGGTGTATTCCAACAATAATTGACACGGCACAACCAAGATGTGAAGCGTTTTCATAATGATGGAAAGTTAATTTTCCTCCAGTGCTAAGTAAAGACAGCATTGCTACTCTTCAAACAAACTGTCCGTAGCCAGAGGGCTCCTCCAGTGCTAAGTAAAGACAGCATTGCTACTCTTTAAACAAACTACCCTTAGCCAGAGGGCCATGTCTTAATAGAAGAAAGCTCAATTCCAAGTTAATCAGTGAATTTGTTCATAGGTCTAATAATAGGATGAAGCTATTATCTTCCGGCTTTCAAATTAAGCTGGGGATTTGATCTCGGTTTACAATGTTCACAATACAGATGTGAATATTGTAAAATTATGCAATGGTTACCATTTTGTTTTACGGAATTTGATGTAATGCGATCCCAGCTGTTGTCTTAATAGTAGTAGGCTATGTTTGACCATATACACAAATAGGAATATTGGCAGGAAGCTATATTCAAAGTTTGAAGACAGTTAATCCTTGAATTCATTCCCTACTTATCGTGTTCACAACACAGACAGGCATGAATATTGTAATATTATGCAATAATGGCTATTTTGTTTTGCGGAATTTGGTGAAATGCAATGCACCCGTTGCCTTAACAGGAGGAAGCTGAATACCAAGTTTGAAGTTAATCGGTAAATTTGTTTTCAAGCTTGCATGTCCACAAACATTTGTGATGGATGGACGGACACCGAGTAGCATTTCTATACTATAGTAGTGGTGGACAAAAACACAAATATGTACATGTCCAACGATTCTAGAAAAGAGGAACTGTGCTGTCAACTAATATAGCTTAAAAGCCAGTCTGTAACAACAACAACAACAAATGTTGTAAGCAAAGATTTTGGGTAAACAATCACAACTGCTTTATAACGCAACACACAATATATCGGGGCACCTTAAAGCAGTTGTTGTTGTATTATGGTGAGTATATAACATAATAACATGTACCTGTTCTCTGTATGACAAAGAGAGCTCTATAACCTGGGTCATCCCACATAAACATATTAGGCATCAGCCATCTTCTTGTCTGAAACAATTACAACAGGTCTTGTAACTAATTACTAATATTAAAAACATGTATGTGTAAACTGCGGCAGCTTGAGTACATGTAAAACAAACTCAAACGCAATAGATTAATGTAATAATTCATCTTATTATTATTAATGTAATTTACATAATGTATTCATTTGGGATGATATGCTTCACTAATGTACTTACTGAAGAACTGTAGTTCAGAGGTTTGAAAGTTTTCAAAATTCAGTTTCATTAGACAGGGACATGTGGCATTTTGTCATGTTGAAGATAATGCAGTAGTGTCTATCTTGTTAAATCGTTGGACAAAGGCGATTTTAATCATTTCCGAGTATAGGGGTGGCCCAGGGGGAAATAAGGGCTGGTTTTCAGTGATTGCTCATCAAAACCTGATAATAACTGATTAAAATTGAGTGACATTTCAATGTTAAAGAGGAACAACTGATCAAATTCACAGCTTGACTTAAAAATAACCAGTCAAAATACGTGATCTTATTTCAAACCCTGAAGAACATTCTGTCACATTCTTTACATTTCAAACCAAATTACATGTCTTTATTCCCTAATTTGGATGTTTGAAGGGGGGGCCAATGCATGTTGTACGCCTATACAACTGAAACTGAAAGTCCATAGCTTTTGATGAAGTTTAGGTGAGAATTGAGATGACGACAAAAAGGCTAACAATCAGTATAATTTATTAAATTTCAACACAAAGCAAGCACTTAGTTTTATTTTAAAGGAAAATAATTTTTTTTTAATCAATGCTGCTGAAAGCTCACGAAATGATCTCTACAGACAAGGTGTCTGCAGCACATAATAGTCATCAGCTGATTGATAATGTTATTTTTTTTCTATATAGCCAATCAATGTCATATATATACAAATGATATTTGTAAATGACAAGAAAAATGCGCAGGAATTATGCTAGGAGAAAATAATATGAAACCAATTTGAGCAAGTTGATTAAGTCACTGAGAATAAACCTCAACAGAAAATATACTTACTGTACCCCATATGTGTAAAGATAGACAGAGAGCAAAGTACACAAATACAACGATGATTGAAGTTTTAAATTTGTTGATGAGAATTCCCACTAAACCAGCTTGAAAAATGTATGTGTTGAAAAACTGGAGAAAGACGACAATTACAGCAAATATAAGACACACATCCTGGATTCTGAAAACAAATATATATAGGCACATTACTGATTGGTGTTAAACATTGTGTCCAAGGGTGTTTAACTACAGTATCTAATCTGACAACAATGTACTATAATAACATTAATAGCCAAATGTACATGCCCTCTGGCTAAAGCCCGCCGCACACAAGCGATTCTCCGTCGGCGACTAAAAATCTCGAGGAAATCGCTCCGTGTGCGACAGGCTTGCGACGTGACTAGACACTGTCTATGACTAGTCGCAAGGGATCAAACTTGTTTGATACCTTGCAACTCGTCGCCGACTAATCTCCTCGTGTTTGGCAAACATGCGACGGAAAATCGCAGCCACAAGTTGTACATCCAACCAGCAACCGAGATACATTCACATGATTTAAATTTGAAAAATGTTAACGAATGTATAATAAGCTAGCTCCGTCGCCTGTGCCTATAATGGTAAAAATCAAAGTTAAATTTTATATGCAGTGTTCAATGAAAGTAATTTTTAAAAGAATCATGCAAAGTGTTAGACACGTTGTATAAATGTCCGGTTTCTCCATATAGTCGACAGCATAAATTGACCTCAATAACACTGCCCTTCGCCGACGGCTATGAAAGTTTGAGAAAGTTGTTTGAATTTAGTACATGAATTGCTTTCTCAGATATTATAATATGTCAATTGTTTCAATATATTTTTCAAAGCTTCAAAGCTTCGTGTTGGCATGTTGCTCTATAAAGGACTATGGGCAACATGAGGCCAATTCATTCGTGATGGTTTTATGTAACATCTTCTGATTATCCTGTCTTGTCTTTGTTTGTTACCTGTCTTCGTAAAGTCAAAGGCATTTTCCTTTATCCCTTGGTCTGGCAGGCGGTCATATGAGTGAAATTACCTTAAGTATGGCTTTAAACCCTCCATCAAAACAAAACGAACTCAGACTTACAGCAGTGATTGGAGCAGCAGGGTTGGGAAGATCCTCCATTTTCTGACCAATAGTTTTCCTTCGCCGAAGTGACTTTGAAGGCTCTGCGGCCGACTGAATTTGTAGAGAATCTACAATTACAAAAAACACATAGATCATTATCCATATATTGGCCTGATTTGTACTGAGATGGATTTTAGTGTGTGGAAAGATCTAGCTATATAGATGTTTGTACTGAATCATGCAGAATGCCAAAATCAATTTAATATAACTTGAAATATGGAATCATCCTATCAAGTTTAAAAAGTTAATCTTCCTCCAGTGCTAAGTAAACCCAGCATTGCTACTCTCCAAACAAACTGCCCTTAGCCAGAGGTCTCCACCAGGGTTAACTAAACCCAGCATTGCTACTCTCCAAACAAACTGCCCTTAGCCAGAGGTCTCCACCAGGGTTAACTAAACCCAGCATTGCTACTCTCCAAACAAACTGCCCTTAGCCAGAGGTCTCCACCAGGGTTAACTAAACCCAGCATT
>JAQQZZ010072213.1:0-21436 GCA_030265115.1 Mopalia vespertina
TATATTTTTGTATTGCAAGGTCCTCCGGGAGAACAATGTATACCGTTGATGAGGGCCCTGGGTAAATAAGACGAATAAATAAAATAAATAAAAAACAATACTCATTTGTGATCTGTAATTAACTATCTTCAGTAATCTGTATTAACCTTTATTGTATTTTATTATGGCGTGACCGCCACAAAACACGCTCAGATTTTTTTTTAATGATGACCAGCATGCCGCCCTTAATTATGAGAATTGTTCACATTAATGTTATACATGACATAAGGATGTTTTGTGGTCATCAGTGAAGGTTGTGTTCCCATACAGTTGATTATTGATATGGGGAGTTTACTGTGTACACGCTTTATCTCCACGTTTACCCTGTATACTAGTCGAGTTAGTAATATCTTCCATATTGTTCCCGAGTGGGTATCTTAGCTCACCTGATATCTGTTTTATTTCTACTCGTCTTTAATCAGAAAAGTTTAAACTTTTTGCATTAAATTTATCCAGATTCGTCTATTTCGAGGAGCTGCTCTTGTTATTCCAAGTGGAACATAACGAACTATCAATATTAAAAACAACCAGGAGTTATTTCTGTTAGAAGTTCTTGTCACGTGACAATTTTGCCTTTTTTTTCTCTGCAATAGGAGAGCCACATGGCTAAAAGTTAATCCACAATTCTGATCTGTAGATACTCCATCACTTGTTTACTTTTACTTGTATATTGATGTATACAAATCATGTTGTATTTATACGCTAACAGAACGCAATGGTTTTTCGTGGATGGCTAGAGCAGGGTCACTGCGAAGGAAATTAATTATGTCATGCATGCCATTTGAGGCGTTTCAGGCTGCAGTTGTTTACGTCGTGTTTCAGGCCGCGGCAGTTTAACTGATTGCAAGTCTGTGATTTCTTGTTGATTTGATTGGGGTATAACGACCTACTTAAGTCTGTGTGAAGTTTAAACTAAAAAACGGTTAATAGCGGATTTTAATTGGATGTTTAGAGTAAACCCTGTTCTGGCCATCCTCTAGAAACAGGGACTCGTAAGTCAGAGACTATAAAGAAACGGGTTTATATAGCCGATGATAAGTGATATTAACTGTTGTTCCGAACAACGAACAACATAGTCGCTTGGGCTTAAATGAAACGCATTTCATACAAGCGATGTATTATTAACAAAATAAACGTCATTTACATGGTTAAGACTGTGGTAATAAGAAGAACAAGTACCAATTGTTTAAGGTCTAGACCTAGTCTGCCTCCGGGGAAAACACCAGGATATAATTGTGGTTAACATTCCTGTAGTATATGGTGATCGTTTTTTTGTGCGCATCATGTTACCGTTTCGATGATTTGCAAGACGTAGGCCTAAACATAAATATTATATAATACATTCTATATATCAGTCTAAAATCGCGACACATATCTCTTTTTTGTTGACAAAACCCATTTGTAGTGCCTCAGTAAGACTTCATTTTACATCAATAGATTATAAATAGATCTTAATGTCTGGAATAAATTTTCCCACAGGGCTACTTGAAGGATGGTCAAATTGAACACATGCTACATTCAATGTTTTTCGCAAATGTTTAGTCAACTAATGCTGGGTCAATTATTTTCTGTTAGGACACAAAAAATAGATCAATTTTCTTAAGATAATCCCCATTCTTCAGACACCACGGATTTTTTTGTCATATCCGTTCTTTTGTGTTCGGAGGATAAAATATTAATCCCTTTATTGAGATGTCAGTCGGTAACACATTTAATATTACTGATTTTGAATTACTTCTTGTATTTGTCTGATGTGACACGGAACTAGAGATTTATTTTCCTAAACCCATCTGATATAACAAATACATTGTGAAATTTGTTTTATGGCGGGGGGAAAAAGACAGAAAGATAATTTTAACTTGACGCTAGCAAGCAACAATCTTAAAATACACTCAATTTGCAGATTTTATCAAAATGATGGTATATTTTGTTTTACCATACCCAGATGGTTAGCGAGACAAAAATAAAGAGATATACGTCTATAGATAAGGACAGACATGCTTATGGATGGCCGCTTCTGTTTATTGTAAGGCCAGTTTGAATACCATAAATATTGCTCGAGTGAATTGTTGAAAGAGATAACCCACGAGACGCGAAGCGTTGAGTGTGTTATTCTTTCTACCACTCACAAGTGGTAGATTACACTGGTATTTAACTGGTATTGCACTGTTATTTAAACTTACCAGTGTAATATCCTATTTATTATTGATATCTACTATAAAATCAAAATCCATATCAAATTCCCCGGTCAGCTGTAATCTCACAAATGTCAGAATGGGACTGTGTAATCCTTCGATATTCCTACGCCTGAACGAAATAAAACCATAATTTATCAATGTTGTATGCTTTAAAAAGATATCAGTTTTTACAAGATTAATATTTCTTATATGTTTTCCAATTAGATTGCAATAATATTTATCTGTCCGACTGTCCCGTTAAGAAGAACTATTTTGTTTTATTAAAAACTCGCATACGGTTTTTGCTAGAGCATGAGGCTGTTGACGCTAAACAGTTTGAAGCATGGCTGCTCTGTTGTATTTAAGGTATCAACTCATTTTTTTCTAACTTGTTAAAATCAATTAACCTGATCAATTTCTCTATATGCGTGCTTGGTGCAGTACAATCTAAACTGAAGTACTCCATTTAATCTGTCAAACTGGAGTATGCAGACGTCACTCAAAAAGTACTGTAGTCCGGACAAGGTCAAAGTTCAGAGAATAATAACTAAAAGTGTTATTACACTGCAGTGAAATATCACTTTTATGCGTGAAAATCCTTATATTTCATTGATATATAAATAATAATTTCTTATACCCAACTTTACTAAGCGAAGCTATGGGAATGCTCACATATTTAAGGCACTTCAGATTTTGGTACATTCTACATATAAACTTTTTATTTATCGTACAGTAGAGACTGAAAACGTGTTTTATTTTAAACAGGACAATATGAGTATCACACTTGTTTAATAAAAGTTCTGCCTAGGTTTTTTAAAAATGCTTTCCGATATATATACATTTTTTTGTTTTGATACGATTTCCTACAATCTTTCCATACACATTTTTTTTAAAATCTTGTCACTGTTTTTAAGTTCAAGAGCTATTCTACTCAATTAACAAATTCGTTTGGTGTTATAGTATTTATATTCTGAGAAATAACGCACAAGAAAGGCTAACCTTCTTACTGAGCTTCCACGAACGCTTACAAAGTAGTAGAAGGGCATTGAGTGCGTCTTGTTGTCATTCTGTCTCTAGTACTAGCAATATATTTGTAAAACGATCCTGAGTGTGGGCGGAGAAAGTATGTACATAGAACCTCATATGTGATCGGTTATTAGCCTTTTCCAAAATAGGATCGCATTGTATACCTGCCGCTGATGAGGGTGACAAGCTTGAGTTCTTGAAGGGACCACAGGTGGTCTGTAGCTTGCTATGCCAACATGACGCTCGCATCGCGTTGCCCCTGATCAAAACGCCGAACCTCGGCGTTTGTAATGTATATGTACAAAACAAACGCCGCTTACTGGTGCTCAAGGGCGACCATAGGGACCCTTATCCGTCCTATATTCAATGCATGTCCACTGTGTCATCAACCCGTTCTTGGAGTCATTAATGCCGTTAACTTGATGGTTTGGTATTTTTCAGCTCCATTTAAGCCTGCAAAGTGTGACAAGGGTTGGACAAACGCAACCCTATAAGACGTCCACACGGATCCTCTCTTGTCCCATTCTGTGTGCACTCCAACGCCAACTGGTTTTTGGTTACGTTAATGGGTTTGTCTTGGCGCCTTGATAATTATCAAGACACCGTGAGCGCCGGCCTGATCACAGATGAGCATAAAATGGATTCAACCATTCTAAAAGTTATTCGCGGACCTACCTCGAGATTTCATGCGGAGATTGCAGCTCTAAGGTATCACCGATGCATCTATTCGCTGATTATCCCCTGTTTTTCGGGATTTTTATTAAAAGAAGTTTACACCATACATTCGCCAGAATTTAATTCACAATCAAGTGTAGAAATGAAATACTCCTACATTTGGCTAATCACAAGCTCGATAAATGCAAGAAAATAAAAATTTAAAAAAACATAGCTCCTGACTTCTGGTTTGAAGTTGTTTGTTTGTTTATGTATGATGGTGCATACAGCCTCACTGGACTATTTGCACCAAGCAGAGAAATATGATGTCAATGGTTGTCTTGGTTCAGCCGTTTTAAAAAGTGTTAATAGGTTGAATGTATTCTATGCGTGATGGTAACGCGGTGCGGAGGGTGTAAATGAAAGAGACTAATGTAAACTCATCTTTTGCAATGACTTTGACGTTGAAAATGAACCAATACGCAAATATTTCAAGCAGCAGAGACTACTGGAGTCATAAGTGTAAATATATGCATTAGCACATTATGCACTATGCTGGCTGATACACCGTCACATCATGTTGGAACAATCCGGAGCGGAAATGTACATGTAACCAAATGTGCATGTCTTGTGAACCGATCCTGCGGGGCTGTGGAAGACATCAATGTATCACTCACACTCTCTATACCAGAAGATAACCTAACAATCTTGTAAATTTGTCAGAAATGTAGTAATTGGATTTTCAAATATGGAGGTTCAGTGTCTATGTAAGGAGAGAGGGTAGTGAACATTTGCACACTTGAAAAATTCAGCATCATTTGTTGGGTAAAAGTTGATGTTTATCGAATGGTAGCGTTAGGCAGTATTAATTCAACAGGGCATCACCAAACCTGCTTCAAAAACAATGAAAATTGGGTATATTTTGTTTAATTTGGCTAGCATCTTTTACTTTTGGTTAAATTAAGACTCGATCCTCGGCTGAGTGCAAATAACTTGCCATTTAGAGTTTTTAAAATATTTATGGACGCGGTTATATAAAAAGGTACATATAGGCCTACGGTGTTTATTGATCTGTATTTGTTTGTTTGTTTGTTTGTTTAATAAATAAATGAATCAGAACCAAAACCCCAATATATACATTTGTACCTCAAACATGTGTTGTTGTTTACAAAGTATTGTGAAGTCCATCCTCGCTGTGATGCGACGAGTATCACGGCGCACTGAAAGATGGTTTCCGAAATATCGGAATCCAGACAAGATGGCTCGGTGATACCCTAGAGCTGCAATCTCCGCAGGTAGTTCCGAGAATAAAGCTTAGAATGGGGTTCAACCTCGCTGATTTTTTCCTAACAGTGGCATATCTTCAATAAAAGCACAGTTTGAAGTGGAATAGTTCATTTTTTGTCCACGGGCCAGTGACGTCATACTGGTGGTGACGTCACTGGAAAATAAATACTCCAAAAGATGACTTCAAGATGTGCCATACTCGATAAAACTCATTTATAATCAACTGTTCTTATATATCAATTTATACGTATAACTTATATGCTGTAACGCTGTGAAATGTTTAAGATGTATAGTGAACTATCTTTCAACCCATGAAGGATTCAAGCCTGAGCCATTCCTCAACAATTATAAGAGTTGCTACGCTCTATCAATCTGACTAACCTTTAGATTTAAGCGAACGCTACCATATTTCTTCTGCAACTGCAATTGATCTTCTTATATATAACAATCGTATGGTCTGACCTTGACTTAAACCATATCGTTTTCTTCATTGAACACTTGTGGGTTAGATTAACCCATAAAACGACAACTTGGACGTCCATATCATTTCTCAGGAGTACTCTCCCCTCCCCCCTCCCCCCTTTCCCATCACTTTCGCAGTAAGATCGAGATTGGGCGCGAAATATTTGCTGTTTAGTCTAGTGCCCTGCCACTAAACTCCATTGGTTATTACGAATAATGAGTGGCTACTGGAGGAGCAGGATACTAGCCTTGCATGACATGCTTGCTATGTAATTTGATTTGCATGTTTGATGTATTGAAGAAGAGTTCTGGGTGTTTAAAGCGTGTTAAGATGCCATACGGACTCAATATTATTGGCGATCCAGAGGCAGGCCTTATTTCAACGGTTTTCGTACGCTACATTTCAATGAGACGAGGCAACTATAACGTGAATTTGAGTAGAGTTGTCACCGTGCTTATTAATTAATGCTTTACCATTGTAACGTCCTTTAAAGGGTGACAGAATTTTACTTTAGCTAACAAAAGATGACTGTAAGATATACATGCGTGTATCATACATTATCTTGGTAGTGACTTTACTTTCCGTCTCGTTGTAGATTGATCAATTGTCACCCTCCGAGTACAAAGTGCTGTCTACAAATATATAGCGGAGGGTTGGGAGGAAGCTTCCTGTTGCTCTCAGAGCTAATGACACCATGAAGCCTATATGTTCGTTATGTATTTGTATTTAGTCATGTGAATGTCCTGTATTGTCTTGTCTATTAGTTGTCAGTGGTGTTGTTTCCTTCACCCATCGGACTGGCATGCTGTCATGTGAGTAAAATAACATTAATTATGGCGTTTAACCCTAATTTAAAAAACCCCAACAAATAAACATGTATATAATAAGAAACATAGCTGAGCGTTGTAAATGACCGCTTTGTTTGTAGCTGTTCTGCCTCCATCCCGTCACAGACTCCATCCGTGAGAGAGCATCAATACTTTAAATAAATCCAAAAGAAAAAGTATACAATACTTTCAGTAAATAAATTCGCTATCCGTAAAGCGAATATGTGGTTTTGTGATTAGTCTACGGGTAAATACTCGATACATTACGAGGTTTCATCACGCAACATTTCACGGATTATAAAAAAAATAAAACAGGGCCGCCTGCACTTAATGGTAAATTTTATAAAACTGTAGTTACAAATCGAGAATTGGTCGACATGAACGTAGTTTAAAGAATATCTGCTTCACAATGGCTTAAATATAATGGCATTAAAACATCAGAAAACTAGTTTTTGGAAGACATTATGTGCGGCGTCTTTCTTCTCATATAAGTCTGGTCAGCCTTGCCATAGCAGCTCTCTATAGTCAGGGGAGGTAACTTTCGATTTATGATTGATTTGATTTTGTGACAATCTATCAATGTCGGTTGAGGATTGCGGTACAACCATTCGTTAAGTTAAGATATTTGTGAGTAGATTGGTGTTTAAATCCACCTTACTGGTCATCGTGTTATATCACAGTCGTCAGTCCTAATTTTGACACCTGATCAAAACTATCTCCGACTGTATATGACTGCAAGCTTCTAGACGTGTGAAATACTGAGAATTCAAAGGCAGTCGAACAAATCTGTAGTAAAATTAGCCCTATTTGTAGTTTATGTTAGCTCTTGGTGGTATGTCTAAAATATTATATAATGGACGTAGGCCAGATGTTATTGTCATGGTGATGAATTTTCCTGGAATGTTTTTTTTAACAGGAAATATCTGGCACATCAGTGTTTGTCAGCATTGCTGGATAGATGCCACATGTGTTAATATGTCTAATTTGGTCATAGTATGTTCGGGGCACAGTGTTCGTCGATTACGTAGAATCAACGTTTCCGTGGAGACCAGGTCTCTTGATTCGTAGTTTTCATACCCCTCGGTGCTCTCATTTGTTTGCTCCCCTCAGACATTCTAGACTTTAAGATAAGACCATAAAACGTATCTATAGATGGTTAGGATATAATTGTGGTAACATGTCTGTATATTGGGGCGGCCATTCGTCCTTGATCAGAAACATCAAACGGATCTGGTACTTTTCATCATAACTAATGAACAGAACTGTTATCATACATATACATTCATTTATGGATTTTAAGAGGGAGAAAGAAAAACTGTAACGGACGCATGGATAATCAAAACATAGATTTACTTGTATGCGCATATTATTTATGTATTATATAAATGCAAACACGAACATCTGAGCCAATCCACGTAAACATTTATACGCATTTAGGTTTAAGAAAAATGTGTACAGAGAGTAGTTCAGATTTTCGTGTTTTAACTTTTTTTTTGTACAACTGACGTATGGGTTTTAAACACTGTATCAAATTGACATGTGTATTATAAAACCCGACGATGTTTCTGGATTGCTTACACCATTTCAATTTCGGAAATAGAGATAGAATCCGAACAGAGACATCGTATGGTGACTAATACATATGCTGCGGTCCTTTATCAGATTGTAATTTGTGACAAAACTGTATTTTTAGTAGAATAACAGCAGTGGAATAGAACAGTTAACAGAATAATATTCGACAAGGTGTATCACATGAAGATGTTGGTACCAAACCCATATAAAAGGAACACATTTGTATGATTATAATTGGAAATCCAAACCCCCGATACGATTAAATGAGAAGTCATAGTGCAAGCAAACGGGGATCCAACACGATAACCGTAATCTTTTCCATGACTGAGAAGCTACTTGGATAAGGAATTCAAGTTTGTGTGATGCTCAATATAAAACGTATAGTCACACTTCCAAAGAATGATAATGAATTCATTTTGACTCAGCGCTTCGGGTTATTGATCAAGGCACCATCACACCTGATCATGATCTGATCAATAAACCCAAACATTGAGTCAATATGAATTCATCATGTTTCTTGGAGTTGTTAATAACTTTTGAGAGGGAGTCATTATAATATAAAACGCGTCTTCCGATAAGCGTCCGTATCTTCAAACAACAATATACACCGTTGAATATATACTAAAGTTAATCTCGTTTTATGTACTTTACCCGTGGAAAGTTCTTAATCATGTATATCTATTTATAAGTTTGAAGATATATTTTATGCTTATATATAGCAAAACTATGATGTATAGATATATATAATACACTATTGTACACAAAATGATTTTAATGAGGTATCTTTATTGTCGTTGTCATGGGAATACAATGATTGATTTATTGATTGATTTTTTTCGCCGTGCTTAAGGGTATTTCACTTATATGACGGCGGTGTATTCAAACATAATTGACACTAGCACAACAAAGACGTGAAGTGTTTTCATAATGTTGGAAAACTAATCTTCCTCCAGTGCTAAGTAAAGACAGCATTGCTACTCTTCAAACAAACTACCCTTAGCCAGAGGGCGGAAATACAATGAAATAGACTGCCTTTCGTGAAATGTATCTAATTTAAACAAAATTCGTTACATAAGTAAGCAAAAGTGAAGTGGTCATATCATATCTTCGTCTTTAAAACGTGCATCTCTCACTGATATGTAACCAAATCCTACACGTATTCTAACAGGTGTCAGAATCTATCATTAGTCTCGGTATATTGAAACAAACGAGTACATTTCTTAGACAAATAGCAATATCAAATTTCGTAGAAAATGGCATAATTTGTCAAAAGTATGGTTAATCGACCTGCCAATTAATAATTGATTTTATATCAGCTTGCGTGATACTACTATAGATTTGGAAAGGTGCATCACTGTCGAGATATTATATATGCTATAAAACAATCGGCTCCAACCGCTAGTGGGATTCATTTTTTTTATAATTATATATTTTTATAGTGTCGTTCTGCAGTGATCCTCTGTAGCTCTGTTAGATAGAGTTTTGTCACTGGTAGCCTGGTACAGGTGTTTTATCTCTATCGATTTTAAAAATATACCCTTGTAATATATTACATGCCCAAAAATTTTAGTGGTATTGTCATTTGTGCTGCACTAAATGAAACAAAAAAAGGACACCATAAGGATACTTTGCGACATGAATTTGTGTAAAAGTGTGTTTCTTTCCTCTACGGTCATGAAGCAAATAAAACAACTAAGAGAAAAATGAATAAAAGCTATTACCCATATCCCAATTACTATACGGTTTTGCTTTATAATCGCTCACTCATCCGGTCTCTTGTTTTTGGAAGATGACATATTACTTCCTTTATTGTAGTTGTCAGCCGGAAACCGATCTCAGACTTGTGATATTTTAAATCACTTCTTGTTCCTTTACACTGACAAGGAACGGAATTGGTATTTTCCAAACACAATTTGTTATTTACAAATATATTGTGGAAAGTTGGGAACAAACCAATGCATAACAAGTGGAGTGAATCGTTCGCTTTTACTTTTTAATTGAAGGATAACTGTCAACTTTTGCTACAGTTCAGGTCCAACATAAAATAGAACAAGTACTGACAAGTCGGTTATACCAACGTGTATTATTAGATTAATTGCCTGGGTCATTGGTGAAACCATCGGATCAAACTTCAATTGAATCGCGGCTATACATTGCCGAAAATACAACGTCAACTCGTATTACGTCACACGTCTTCCTCAATTCATTTGTCCGCTGTTTTCTTATATCACACTTTGGCGAACGGTTGAATACATTAAAATCAATTATCTTTGATACAGTCCTTTTATAATAAAAAGAATACAAGAAACGAATGACTTGCTCATATATATAATGTGGACAGACGAACCCGCGAGCGGTACATCGAACAAGGATTAGTAGTCCGACACGCGATCCACTAAGCCACGGCCGCGGGCCCTCAATCATTGTAGTAAACACACGTACAAGAAAGCTATAAAATAATGACAACAATGTTTATCTCAGGAAAGCAATGTAAACATCCATTTGCAAATGAGCTGTCGTACCGTGGTCTTAACTTTCTGGTAGGTCGATATTTTGTGTTTTCATTACTTCTCGTTGCTTTGAACTTGTAAATCACGGCTGAGCTAGTGTTTTTATATGACAATGGGAAATGTATTCAAACCCTTACTCAAAGTAATATCCTACCGTGTTCGTGATGTATTACTAAGTAACTGTTTACTTAATGCTTTTTTTTATTCCCCAAACCACATTGTGCTATATTCCTTGAAAATATTTGCGGTTATTTGTAGAGAAAGATAACTGTATTCATATTAACTGTAAACTTGTGTGTGCTGTACAACTCGTCTTGTGTTTGTTATATGTTAACAATTATTACAAAATGCAACATAAACAATCCCATAGCTATAAGCTAGACTATGTAAATATGCGATTTGTTTTGCTTTACGTTATGTCCAAGGTTGGATTTCGGCACAGAATATGATCTATTAATTATAATATAATTATGCTCCATGCTAGTTAATAACGTTGATGTTCATTGCTGCGCAACATTCATGGCCGCTTTTGCACCGATGTCACGTATGTTATGGCCTGAAAAGTTAAATAACAAAGACAAAAAAAGAAGACAAAAAACATAAATAGCAACGACAGAACAACATATGTACAAATGTAACGGGTGTCTACTTTCTTTGTTATTGATCCAATGTTAGATCAGCATGATTAATTCCCCCATTAAAGATCATTATTGTGGTAAGAAAGCTGGTTACAACCCAGAAAATCCACGATCGTCCGATGGTTATGGTTTCTGCCATTATCAATATTCTTTCATTTTATGATGGTGTAAACATTAAATGCGGCGTTAAACTCATATCAAACAAACAATCGAACAAGCTGACTATGGTGCTTTAGATGTCACGATTGTATAGCCCACTGACTACGGGAAGGCTGTGTTTGGAGCGAAGTCTAACTGTTTTTACCAACATAGATTTTCCAACAACGGAAAACCCTTTGCATGTCATGTTTGTGCTCGTGTGGATATTTACCAGCTGGGGGGAGGGGGGCGGAACGTATAACATATAATTTAGTATCATCCCCGTCAAGATTATCTCATCAGTTGGGGAAAAGGCTATTTGAACCAATCTTTCCAACATTTCCCAACAATGAAACAAAACCGGTTATATAAATATTGAGAATACCGATGTTGTGTTTCAAACGGGGGTATTTTGTATTATTTACACGCAAATCTCAGCAGTGAACGAAACAAGAGCAGCTACATTAAGTACAACATATATTTAAAACCCCAAACCAACCAATTACAGATTAACGGTAATTTAATTTCTAACCATAGATCCCCAGTCGTATAGGTTACTACCTGACACACACACACACATGCTTGTTTTGTAAACACATGCATTGAATATCAATACTGTTTTTTGTTTGTTACAATAATGTTTGCACTTATATTTCGTAAATCACGCCTCCGGTTCTGGAAGTACTACAATTATAGCACTTACCCTCACATATCTATTTACAACTGCTGTTCAAAGCGGTTTATTTTTTTTACCAAAATAGAATCTGGTTACTTGGTTCAACACTTTGCGGAAAAAAGATATTGCTGCATTGCGACTCCCTGGGATCTTGTGAGGGCTGCAGTTCCCAAATTTGAAAACAAATCTCACATATACAAGTACATGAACAATCCCACCCACACAGACTAACTAAAAACTAAAAACAAACCAAACTTCTCCCGACAACTCTTTGAAATTTCCCTTTCATGAAAATCGATTTGCATATTTATATAAATATATATATTTTGAATAAATGAAGAGAGACAAATTTGCTTGCTTCACCGGAATTCGAACCCGGGACCTTTTGGTTACAGGCCTAACATTCTACCGATATATTTTCAGCCATTTCGAAATTACAACAGCCATGGTACCATGACTGAACTCCAATGTCAAGGCAAATACCAACAAGAAAAACAAAGCTTATAATAATAATATATATGTTAAAAAAAATCACAGTATTTTCATAGGCGATATCTTAATTCAAGAATCATATTCTAAACATTCTTGCACTATCATTCGCGGGAAAGTTTGAGGTAAACAAAGGGCAATAACTCAGGGTTGTTTGTATTTTGGATTGCTATCGGCAGCTGCAGTTTAAACTGCATACAAATGAAAGGAGTTTGTATTCATGTTTCCGTTGCAGAATTCCAACGATATTCACGATTTGCTACAAAAAAAACAGTATTATATGAAAGCAAATATTGGAGTTGAAAGCGCATCCATCGGGACCAGTTCGGATTAGGAATCCTTAGTCAGAGATGTGTATGGTTTGTACTTTCGACCCTGCTTCGTATCTACAGCCTACCACCACATGTCTCATTATATTCTAAAATGCACTTGGCATACAGACAGCGTCTTATTTTATTTTTTGAATTAAGATCTCTAAATATTAACGTTACAACTCTAGAAACAATTTTAAACCCACCAGTTCATGTTATGACTAGAGTATTTAATGCCATCGTCGATTTAATGCTGCGTTCACCCAGATTTCGTGTTTATAACTCCTACCTGTGCTAAGTATCAATGTATGAATATATATATTTTGAATAAATGAAGAGAGAAAAATTATATATATATTCTCTCTTCATTTTTCAAAATATATATCTATATATAGATATATGCATACCCTCTCTGTCTGACGCCTTACACGTCCACATAAAGTAACATCTAGCAATTCTAATTAATATGGATGAATTTAACAAATTTCAAATTATATTGTTTTAAGTCAGCTTAATGTTTTGGCGCAAATAATACTTACAGATACATACCACTTTAAAACGACTACTACAGCCTACCACCGGAGCATATATGCATACTTGCCCAGTTCTTGCCCTTAGGCATTCCTAAGATATAAAACTATCGACCAATTCACGGCATAGAGGCTATAGATGATTAAAACTGAGGATAGTGAAAACGCCATAAACCTGGAGCTTATTCCTTTTCTTGTATATATCTTATGTGCATTCGAGTGTCGGAGTTTCTCCTGTTCGACGTCGCTTGAAAGTAGGCAGCTGCACCCTTTGAGTCTTGTTATTGTCTAGATGTCTGAAAGACCGCATAACATGTGGCGCCTCTCATACCTACCGCACAGTAAACAACCGTATATATTCTCCGCCGCGATGCTAGGTAAATGAAAGGTAAAACAAACAATTTAAGCAGTTGTACTTCAAATAGATTTGTTTGATTGGGGTTTAATGTCGTACTCAAGGGTATGTCACTTATATGACGACGGATTGTCCACTTCACACTGTTCATTGCCTCATTACGGTGGAAAACCGAGAGGAAATCTCGTAAAAACCACCCCCGCGATTGCCGAAGCCACATCGTCTGACTCACTCATATACCTGATAGTCGACAGATGGACTCGATCCTGTGAATGGTTAATTGGAGTAGGATTAGAAAGCGCACACGCTACCACTAAGCCTCCGCCACTAACAAAGACAAAGCAGGACAATCACATGACACAATACAGAGACCTCACAACTTGGTTTTATCTTCTTATATTTTTTTAATAAAGCTAATAGTACATGAATTTAAAGGATATGGCTTACTATGAAATGTAACAAAAAAATGAAACAAACTATATTGGTCAGCTACCTGAACACCATGTCTGATATCGTATTTAATCTGGATTGTACCACAGTCGTAACCTGGTAATCGATTGGGCATGATCTCGTACTCCATGTTCCCTGGAGGGCAATTACCACTCTTCTCACCATAAATGGTCTTACAACTGGGACACTGGATACTGCCATCCTGAAACAAATGTTAAATAGATCATACTTTTTAGGCCGTGTCAGTAGTACTCGTCTAATTAGAATCAGATCTCAAAAACCCTCCCCGTGTTTTGTTTGTCGCCATATTGAAACCTAACACAATCACACTACTAACAATGTTGATTGGTTTCTTAAATTGACCAATCACAGAGCGGCTTCTCAAATCTGGTTTGTAAAAGCCATAGTTTCTTCTGCAGATTTACAATAAAGTTTGCTTGATTTGTCTTCAAAACCACATTCAGCGGTATAGCTTTATAGAAACTGTAGTGATGTCGCCTTACACGAAGCTAGCTTTCCATAGTTACAGTAATAAAGAGTTAGTCAGTTTCCCAGCTGTTGTATTGGTTGTTCGTACACTCCGTGTTTGCTATCCGTGCTTGTCTATGTTTGTTTTTAACGTAAGTCCTATTTACCAATCCACTACAGCAACCTTCCTCACCTGGTGTCCACTGTCATACATCTGGTGGAGACAGAGTTTATGGAATAGATGAGAACATTTCTCCAGTCTGTATACGACACAATCCACCCCTGAACTGCAGTATCCAGACGGCTGATTTAACTTCTCACAACAAATACAACAGTCCTAAAACCCACAATCAATTTTAATTAGTTTAATAGATTAACTTTAATGGGATAAATGTTAGCATTTCTCCTAGTGTGAGTAGTGTCCCCACTGAGTACGATGTTAAACCCCAATGAAACAAACAAACAAACAAACCAATACATCTTTGCTTTACAGCAAGAGATTTATTCTGAGCTAATCTAAACTAGAACCCTTGGCGAAGCCAGAATAAATGATAACAAAGATAGTTTCATCTTTATTATTTATTTTAAATCTGATTCAATACCAATTTGGGACTACCTACAAAGTAATTTAACTGATTTAACATCTGCCAAACAGGTATACAAGAGGAAACATAACACAAGACCACACAATAATGTTACCTATTAAAGGGAGATAGCTCTTGAGAAGAGTTATGGTTCTTAGAGTTAAACACTGTATTACTGTTCTAATCTTTTCAAATAAGGCATCAAAACACATCAGCATTGATTTGCCATTTAGTGCATCAAGTATCAAGGAATGTTGTACTTAAGATTATTTCACTCATACGACAGTGTGTCAGAGCATGGGAGAACAAGGACAAAAACAGGACAATCACAGGACCCAATACAAAAAATCATAAAACAGATACATGTAGACTTCATGCTGGCACTTTATAGGGGAACATGAATGAAACTTCCTCCCTATTGCCTGCCCAAAGATGACATCTGTTTGTTTGTTTGATTAGGGTTTAGCATTGTACTCAAGGTTATTTAACTTATATGGCGATGGATTGTCCAATTCACACTTTTCCTTGCTTAATCATCGTGGAAAACATGAAGGAAAATTCGTAAAAGCCACCCTCATCGATTGCCAGAGCCGCATCATGTGACTAAGTTATATACCTGATGGTCGACAGGTGGACTTGATCCCGTAAACAATACATTGAAATAAGCTTAATAGTAGGGGGACACAGTAACCTCTAAGCCACAGCCTACACCTTGCCATGGCTATTTACGGTGAAAATCTAAGATTTGTTTGTTTGTTTGATTAGGGTTTAACGTTGTACTCAAGGATATTTCACTTATATGATGACGGATTGTCTACTTCACACTTCTCCTTGCCTTACTGGGAGGAAAAACTACCCCAGCGATTGCCGGAGCCACATCTTGTGACTCACTCATATACCTGAGGGTCGACAGACGGACTTGATCCAGTGAGCGATACATAGAAGTAGGCTCAGAAAGCACACTCGCTAACCACTAAGCCAAGGCCGCGGGCGACAATCTAAGAGGAAACCTTGTAAAAATCACCCCAGCAATTGCCAGAGCTGCAACGTGTGACTCACTGACATACCCTATGCCAACAGACGGACTGGTTCCCATCAATGGTAAATCGAAGTAGGACTAGTAGGCAGACACGCTAACCACTAAAGCACGGCGGTAGGCAACTGAAGAATTAGAAACCTCTTTTTACCAATCAGAGTTAATATTATAATATTTGGTTTGATCTTTACTATATTACCTCATCATTTGGTATATCTGATATCACAGTGACATATTTACACAGGACCTCCTCAGCACTCATATCTGAAAACAAATAAAACAAAATCATTAACATAAAGGGTAATTAATACACTTGATTGATCGATCGATCGATCAAATGATTGGTTGGTTGGTTGGTTGGTTGGTTGGTTGATTGATTGATTGATTGATTGATTGATTGATTGATTGATCGATTGATCGATTGATAGATCGATCGATCGATCGACAGTAGCACAACAATAAATGTGAGGTGTTTTGCTTTGTTGGAAAGTAAATCTTTCTCCAGTGCTAAATAAAGAGAGCATTGCAATCGCTCGCTTATTTGTTTGCTTGATTGGTTGATTCATTGATAAATCTATTGATTCATTCATTGATTACCTGAGCTAAAGAGTATTTTACTTATACATGTACATGTAGGAAAACGACATATTTCAATAGAAATTGACCATTTTTTCTTTTTTGCTTTATTGGAAAGTTAATCTGCCTCATGGGCTTAAGGCAGAGGGGTGTCCACCCGTCCAAATGGACACCCGAACTGTTAACACCCTGTTTTGAGGAACTTTAACATGCAGGAGATAGGGAATCTGTTAAAATTGAACACCCAGTTACTTAAAAAATGAAGCAAAATGACCAGCAAAAATCTGCCTCAAGTGCTAAATAAAGACAGAGTTGCTTTGTTCAAACAATCTGTCCATTAAAGCAGCTTGATTAAGGGTTTACAAAGAATTATATTCCTGATTCAGTACATGATAAGCTCTCACGATATCCTCCAATAAAGTTTGTATGTTTGGTTGGGGTTTAACGTTGTACTCAAGGGTATTTCACTTATACGAGTATGGATTGTCCACTACACACTGTTCCTTTACCGAGAGGTAAACCAGGAAGAAACCTTGTAAAAACCACCCCCGTGATTGCCAGAGCCACATCGTGCAAGTCACTCATATACATGATGGTTGACTGGCAGTCTCAAACCCATGAACGGTATATCGAAGTAGGATTAATGATGTAATGGAAATTAACAATTTTCTCAAAACTTTCCTTCCACTTAGGTATCAAGACCTAAACAAGATGGCGTCTTCTGATATTATATTGAAAAATGTACGAGTCATCCTTCAGAGAAAATGGCTAGGCTGGGCAGATATGTACCCATATTTAAAGTTCGAGACTACTTGCATAAATGTACATGAACATCTTCAGAAAGTTGGAAGGCCGCATCCTCAATAGAAGTTGTTCACACTTACTTTGTTTTCGTGACAAGAAATCATTACGTATTTTATGTCTTTCTCTATGTGTTAGATCAGGCCAGGTGAGATGTGGACCCCTCAAACTAGGCACAGAGTGTGATGTGGGCATACTGTGATACCCTTTGAGCTGGGGTGCGGAGGGCACAGCTGGCAACACCAATAGATTAGTCACACCTATAACAGAAAACAAAAGGAAATAGTTTAAATTGATTCCAGGACTCTGATAAAGATTTTGTTTGTTTTTTACATTGTACTAATGGGAATTCACTTATATCAAGACAGATTGTCAACGTCTTATTCTACCGTACTTAAATGCTGTTTGAAACCTCATAAAAACCAGTAAAGAAATGGCCCGAGTCACCTCGTGTGACTCACATTTATACCCCACATCCACTGTGGGACTTGAACCTGTGAGCAGTGCACCAGTAATCAGGAAGATCAGTAATCAGGAAGATCAGTAGTCAGGAAGATCAGTAATCAGGAGGACCAGTAATCAGGAAGATCAGTAATCATGAGGATCAGTAATCAGGAAGATCAGTAATCAGGAAGATCAGTAATCAGGAGGACCAGTAATCAGGAAGATCAGTAATCAGGAAGATCAGTAATCAGGAAGATCAGTAATCAGGAGAACCAGTAATCAGGAAGATTAGTAATCAGGAAGATCAGTAATCAGGAAGATCAGTAATCAGGAAGATCAGTAATCATGAGGAACAGTAATCTGGAGGATCAGTAATCAGGAGGATCAGTAATCAGGAGGGCCAGTTATCAGGAGGATCAGTAATCAGGAGGACCACTTATCAGGAAAATCAGTAATCAGGAAGATCAGTAATCAGGAAGATCAGTAATCAGGAGGATCAGTAATCAGGAGGATCAGTAATCAGGAAGATCAGTAATCAGGAGGATCAGTAATCAGGAGGATCAGTAGTAATCAGGAGGATCAGTAGTAATCAGGAGGATCAGTAGTTATCAGGAAGATCAGTAATCAGGAAGATCAGTAATCAGGAAGATCAGTAATCAGGAGGATCAGTAATCAGGAGGATCAG
This sequence comes from Mopalia vespertina, assembly GCA_030265115.1. Classification (NCBI taxonomy): domain Eukaryota; kingdom Metazoa; phylum Mollusca; class Polyplacophora; order Chitonida; family Mopaliidae; genus Mopalia; species Mopalia vespertina. The sequence continues at coordinate 18,737 of JAQQZZ010072213.1, forward strand.
TTATCAGAAGGATCAGTAATCAGGAAGATCAGTAATCAGGAAGATCAGTAATCAGGAAGATCAGTAATCAGGAAGATCAGTAATCAGGAATATCAGTTATTAGGAATATCAGTTATTAGGCGGATCAGTAATCAGGAGGATCAGTTATCAGGAGGATCAGTAATCAGGAAGATCAGTAATCAGGAGGATCAGTAATCCCACCCTTGACAACTGATCCACAGTGGAGTAGGATTAGTAGGCAGACACAGTGACACACTAACCACTAAGACACGGCCTCAAGCTACATGGTGACAATGTCCGTGTACATGCAGTATACCCTAAGATACTTCACACACTTGATGACTTTATACATGTATGGTTACAACAGGGGTTCATAAAAGTCCAGTAAATGGGTAGTAAAGGTGAAGAATAAACTCAATTTCAGACATCATATAAACGCATCATTTTTAAAAAACTAAATTCAGACTCCATTTCTAATGTTTAAGTGTGATAGAAATAAATAATAGTTGACCATTAAAAAAGAAAAAAATGTCAATATGACGCTAAAAATATATTTTTTTTTCTGTAAAAAACTTGATATTTGGATGTCTATGAACCCCTGTGGTATTAACCGTTTTAATTCCATACTTACTGGTCATAGCTGGGTTTAGGCTTGCAGATGGTTGGGAGTACTGTGATGCTGATACACTCAGGTTGTGAGGCACAGAGGAGCTGTGTAAACAAAACCAAAAATATATCATTAATAAGAGATAATAGATCTGAACTGCAAATATTAACATGACGAATGGATACGCACACAGTCAACAAACACCATTCAAATAATAAACTTTGAGTGTACATGTAGTTGTATTTTCCCCTCTTTACTACATGTGATTTACAACATCAACACAGAAGAAAATCTACCAACTTCTTTCCGTTGTCTTGGCTGAATTTGGTGTTTACCATGGCCCTGTGTTATCTGTGATTTTATTGGACAACTGAATCTGTAACCTTTTGTGAACACCATTAAGCTTTACCTAATTGAACAGTATATTAGGGTGATTGCGTGAGCTCTCAATATAGCGAAAAACAAAACATGGGGAGTGTTTCTGAGATTTGATTTTAATTAGATTGGCCAGATACAAACGTTTGAATTCTGGTAGAGGCAAACAAAAGTTTCATTGTCTACAATAAAAAATATATACGTAACATGTTGCGAAAAAGTCTTATTGATTGATTGGCGTTTAATGATGTGCTTCTGAGTGTTTCACTCAATTATTTTTTTTTTTAAGACCTTGTACAAAACAGTAGATATTAAATAAAACTGATACAGATGCTAGCATGACCGAAAAACATTACAAAAAATGATGTTGCTAACAAAATATGCCAATTTAAAAAGGTCTTCCATAAATAAAACCAAAAAAATTTTAATTTTCTTTTTATAAGCCAATAAAAACTTTTTAGCTATTCTTGTAGGGTCGGTCAGGTTTAATAGAGAAAACAATACATTTTTTTTTAGGCTTTATTTTGCTGGGGTATATTTCCAAAGAGTGAACAGCAACAAAACCATAATGTGAAGTACATGTATAATATACGAATGCTCTATTGGAAAATTAATATTCCTCCATAGCTGATAGCACACAGTCTTGTTACATGAACACTGTCACCCATGCAAAATCATGCGACCACGCGACCCACGATCGCCTGAAATCCTACGTCTGGTGAAAAAAAATTTATTATAATTTTTTTTATAAAACCCCTCAAATATCGATGTCAAACCATAAAAAGGTGAATTTATCGCATAAATGTTAAACTTATAGTACATGTTTGAAAAACAATTTTGAACCGTATTTGTCGTATAAAATCTGGTGAGAAATTTTTACCTGAAAATTAGTGGTCCGAGAAATTTAAAAATGTTTGCAGGGGTGAACACTGTACTACCTTTTTTTTTCTTCTTAATATTACATGTATGCTGAAAATGACATACCAGTATCTCTAATATACTGATAAAGCCAAAGAAGAAGTTAAAATATAAAAATATATCCATATATTTAAATTTCTTTCTCTACAATAAAAAGATACATGTATATTTGCCAGAACCAGATTTTCAGAATAACCGAAACAATAAAACAGATTTGTGGGTAATTTTTTATAAAAACAAAAGACAGTCATTTAGTGATTCTGCGTCCGTGTTTCTTGTAGAGAAAGATTTGCCACCATTATTTGGATGTGAATTCGTGGTCCTTACACCATGAGCCTTTTCTCAGTCAATCAGTGGGGCCAGCGACCAGAATTCAAATCCCAATGGAGGCAAGCAAAATCTTTCTCTGCAATAAAATTATGTAAAATTGTAAATATACAATACATGTATACAGACAGAACCACATTTGTAATAATATTTTACTGACCATTATGTATGGAGAATAAAGAGGGCATACAGTCTAACCATGACCACAGAGGTAGATAGCACCTACTTATCACTAAAATATGTCACCCTGATGTCGATTTAAAAATTAAAACCGACAAGTTTCTGAGTTCAAGTTTTTCGTACAGAGACCATTTCGTCGAAAACCTTCAATTTTGCTTCCAATGCCATAACAAAACTTCATTTTAATTAACAGTTTAATATTGTGATGACTCTTCATATAATAATAATAATAATAATAATAACTTTATTTAACGAGGAGAAAATTACAGTCAAATGAAAAATTTGCTCTTCCC
>JAQQZZ010072224.1:0-21429 GCA_030265115.1 Mopalia vespertina
AAAGTTTGGGAGGGAGCTGTGGGGCCGAACGTTAACATTACGGCTTATGGCAAATTAATGGTGGTCTTGCGCCATATACCTTTCTACACTGCCATAAAAATTCACAAATGCGCCTCCTTGTGCTAGAGACGTAAGAATCAGTTGACACAGATTGTTGCGGCCACTTGAGAATATGTGAAACACAAACTGACAGTAATCGAAATGTTTCTGTGCGATCAATATACGTTTTTTTAACGTTATGTGAACTATGTGATTTTAAAAACAATACTTGTTTTGAATACTATAATACAATCTTCTATTTGATTTAAAATAATTGAAAATTGCACATAGAGATTGCTTCCAGCTTCCGAATATTCTATAGATGCCACTCACCACCAGTTAAAGTATCCCAGCATCTGACGGTTTTCAATTTAATCAGTATAAATGTGAACTTTTTGAGACAATCACTTCTATGAATTTGTATCACAATTCCTTGAAAGTACTATGTCCCGTGTAGTTGTGACAGTTATCACACAAAACAGCTCAGTCTTAGACCTATGGTGGATTGAATTTATTTACAGGCATACGCGGACAATACACTGTTCCAGAATTTGGAGAAAAGTTTATTGGGGTTCCGTCTGGTGGAACATTGGAACTCCATGGAGCCCATAAGTTATCATGGACCAAACTGACAAGTACCCTTCCAAAACTAACCCCAGACTCAGGGCTGCTCTTCAAACATTCTGTAAGTTAGATTTATTTTAAGAACTTCACGTGAAATAAACAGATGAACAGATTGATAGCGGCTCGAAATGTTATATATAACGTTGTGTAACAAAAAACTGTTATTAGTGTGCAGCGTGCATTTGTTTGTGAGGAAGCGCCATCTAACGGCCGTTTGGATAATGGAGCTTTTAACACCACGTTCCTGCAGCCGCTTTCGGATTTCAAATAATTCATATCCATTGAGGTCAATGAAAACCTCCAGTTCAACTGTAAATAAATGTTTGGTAAGAAACAATTTGTCCATTTTAGAATAACGTGAATCTCGTCCTTATTTTAGATCTACCCAAATTTAATAATTAAATCATTTTTGTGTCGTTTGGAAAATTAATTTAAACGTTATTTTGGGACAGCGCTTTCTTAATTTGAACAGATTGTAGTCCGCAGGTTAAGACCCGTCCGCGTATCCAGTTGAACCAAATCGCCTGCAGGAAATGTTGTCCCCCTAGTCCAGACAGCCAACTTGGAGTTTAGTTAGTTCGATTCCCAGACGTATATCAGCCTGCAAATTTTCTGAACTAGAACCGCTAACCTAAAATAACGGAAATACTGTTAATGTTAACTTTCCAAACGGCACAATAATGATTTAATTGGTTTCAGCTCCTGGAGCTGTGCCACACCTATCAGAGAATGACCGCTACCTTGACTCCAGACACTCTCCCCCAATTTTGCACACGGCCAGTTTGCTGAGTGGTCTAGGTGGTTGATAACCGCTGGCGATTTGTTGCCTCACCCTGATGATCATAGGTTCAATTCCCGGACATGTCTCAGTCTGAACTCGAATCTGTTCCAACTAAGAAAGTCCTAGTTGGTTCGTTATGTAATTTGATGCGTTTTTTTCATCCGTTGGGATGATTTTTAGAAAGTGCAATCCCAAAATAGCGAAAAAACTTCAGATTTAATAAGATGTGAATTCTGTTATAAAATGTTCAGGCTGATACAAGCCAAGAAAAGGGCGATTGGAAAACCGGCCTTTATGTGTACGTGGTGGATAAATTCTCCGGGGAGATAACTCAACATGAAGGCTTTTATATTGGCGGAGAAGATGAATGGTGGAGGAACAACGACGCGCCAAAACTCATACAGTTTCTGGATGGTAATATTCATCACTCTTGATTTGTAAGACAGTGCATTTATGTATAAAAGTCAGGCATCCTATCTGTGAAGCTAACCCACTCCTCCGAAAGCCCCAGACGGCCAATTAAGGTGTGATGACTGGTCAGATTGGTGCTAATCTAATTACACTGAAAATTCCATGTACACAGAGAACAGAAAGGCAGATCTCTGATCCCATGTGGGAAGCATCTTAAAAATGTACGGTTTTTGCAGATGATGGTTTATAGTTATTTTATTTTCGAAAATACAAAATGTGATAAGTAGTTACACAGTCGGACTTTAAACAACCTCTTTTGGTCTTATTGCTTTGTACTTACAGAAACTAATAAAGCATTTATTCGTACATGTTATAAACCCCACAACCATTTGATTAAAACTGGAAACCGTCTGACCTCCATGACCTGCGTACAACCCGCTTGGTCATAAACTAGGACCATTTTGAATGTAGTGATATTCGCTAAAGCAGCGTAAATTTTGCGATCGTTGTCAGCGAAAAACAGCTGAACAACTACATCGGGACTATGCTATGATTGTATTCAGCTGTAGATCAATCCAATCTCATTTTTAAAGATAGCAGAGTCACCCCCAACCAAATAAACAAACAAATTATAAAGATACTAACAACATTGTTCAATTTTATCTTGACCTACATTGCACATTTTCAAATTTTTATGCACCTGGGGGTTTTTTTTGTGTAAAAGTAGAGCCACCTCGTGATTTCCTGGTTAGACAATAATGGTGCTGGTTTATCCCAAAGTGCCCAGTCTGCATTGAAAAGTTAGATGGTACTGTAAATTAGATCTCAGGTGATCAGATAGAATTGGCGTGCCACCACAGTGTACAATTCTGATAGTATTTTGTACCGTTAAAAACTGGTAGCACAGTCTCCCAGCATGTTGTGTCATAACATTTTACGAGGACGATATTTCTCTCTTTGGTCACTGTATGGAAAGCCTAAATTGACTTTATAGCTTACGATCATTACCTTCCAAGTGTAAAAGTTATTGAAACTGGTTGTGGGAGAATAAGACATTGCAGAAATTTGGGAACAGAAAGATTTGTTTAATTTACTACTAAACACAAATTATCTCCCTTGTCCTGTGATGATGGGTGGGCCTAAATATTTAAATTGTAGAGAAGGAAAATCTTGCTAGTTTTGTTTGTTTGATTTGGGTTTAACGGTTTACTTAAGTTTATTTCACTCACATGATTCCGTGCAGGCCCAAAAGGTGTAAGAAATCACATTGACGTCACAAGAAACAAAGACAACACATCACAATCGCGTTGGCGCAATTCAATTACACCAAATCGGCCTCGCGTTGTAGGGGGATCTATATAGCGCACTGGCTAGCTTAGAGGCAACATCTCTTTATTGCTAATTGCTATTTTAACATTTATTTTCATATACTGCAACCAATAGAAGAAGATTTAATAGGGAACACATTATCGTTGACTATTTTTTAAAACGTCAGACGGGTTTCAGCCAGTTAACGATATTATCAATTAAAGGAGGAGTAAACAAATCTCGCTTGTATTGCTTTTGTTAAACTTTGTTAAGCAAACACATGCATGCCCGTTATTTATTCAGCCGAAATGTAGACAGATAGGAGAAAACAGTGTTTGAATATTTATTTCATCAGATCGATCGGCGCCACAAAGGTTGACCAAAACCAGACACCTCTGCCGCGGCTGGGTTACACACTTTTGCACAGCTAGAAATACCAGAAATCCGTCTAGAAAAAAACAATGCCTTCTTTCAAATATGTTATTATTCTTTTCAGAACTATCTCGTCTAAAATCTTTAAAGCTGTTTACTTTAACTTTAGAGTTTAAATAAGAGCTTCACGTCACAGTAAAAAAATTGCAAGGGACATAATCCAGTGTCTTTTTTTTCAAAAACTCTCAAAATATAGAGCTCATCAGTTGCTGATGTATTTAACAATACTGCATGCAATTTTGGGGGTGATTGGTAAATTGTCCTGACAATTTGAAGTTATTCCAAGTGCGATGTTAATTACATCAGAGTTTGTTCTTTCTATTTTTGTCCCTCAAAAAGTTTTCTTTTCCCCTCTTTTAACGATTTCCTGTATTTTGGCTATAGAGATTCCCGTGGGTCATTTCGTGATGATGGCAGTACAGATCAGTCTGATCCGATCCTCCAGTATAGATCACATGTCAGGTATCTATGAAGCTGTGGAGAGGTTAGCCTATGGGGATTCCCGCTCTGGAGAGTCTGTCATCAGAACGGTTCAACCTAAAGACGCATACGCTCTGATCACCAGAAAAGGTAGTTTGATGTGAAACAAACATAACATACCTCCATTGTATGGACTCTTCACGCCGTATTTAATGTCTTTGATAATTCCACATATACAATATAGACCCTTCTGTTCGTTTATAAAATCGACCTTGTGTGTACATTTTCACGTTGTCTTTAATGTCCTAGTTCATTTAACCAACACATCGGTGATCCTCCAATACCTTTCAACAGGCAAGACAACGCTACACAATTATCCAATCAATTTATACTTGATAAATACGTATATTTATTTTTATTATAGAATATACTTCTTTGCTTATTTTCTGTAAAATCTATTACAGGCCATGCCCACGTCACTAAGGAACTGCGGACACCTTTCGAGGGTGATGAAGGTCAATCTGTGACCTTGAGCCATACGAGTTGGGCATTAGGGTTTAAATTCACCGTGGTTAGTTCTATTGACAACTCCAAGACAGAAAAGTGTTTCGTTGACTTCCAAGTAGCGACGATAGATGGCGCTTACCCTGTACTTGACGTTCTCGATGACATCAGTTCATGGAAGCCAGGTAACTATTGTCATCCCCATCCTTTCGTATATTTATTTAAGGGTTTTTACCAAACTGGATGACTGATTGTCGATATTTTTGTGTATTTGGTTTCACATCACAAAGAATACTAAGTCGTCATATTTCCGAGTTCATTTTTTAATGTTTCACCTGGGACCTAACATGTTAGGTCCCAGGTTTCACCAATACAAAATGTTAATTAAAAACCTATTTTAATGCTGTGATTATTTAACTCAACTTTCCTTATTCACTCCTTATTCACAACTTTTTCTTCTTCATCGAAAAATTATAGACGGAGTTCCTAAAAAGCAGACGCTTTAAGTGTCATAAATGTACTGAGCATAGAACAAGAAACAGACTGTTATGTGATAGCCTGTGTATACCACGTCTTCATGGTATAAACATCACATATAAAGAACATGTATTGATTTAGTCCAGTTGTATATAATAATTGTCTCTCAGGCTAAGAACAGTTTGTGTGGATTGTAGCCATGCTGTCTTAGCATTGGAAGAAGGTTAATGTTGTAATAACACGAACACTTCAGGTGCAGCGTTTGCTCTGGTGTTACTTATTGATGGAATACACCACCGTCATATAAGCGAAATACCGGTACCCTTGAAAACAACGTAAAACACCAATTTTTATTAATAACCATTGTCTCGATACATTTCTGTTTTTCTTTCATCTTCAATCTTCAACATCTCGAAAATCCAAACGCTAATGTGTTTTTTATTTTAATTTTTTAAATTTTATTCGATGTTAATATAAAACAGATGTTTTGAATCGGTTGTTGTTTGATACTATTAATTAACATTTATTTGCTTTCAGGTGACAAACTCGTGGTAACATCCACAGACTTTGACTGGAAACAAGCGGAGGAAACCAGCGTGGTATATTGTTCTGAGTGCAACAACAACCAGCTCAGAGTCGACCGTAAGTCAACTCGAGAATCCCTTCAGCAATGACTCAGATCATCATTCAACACCACATCTAAAGCTAGGGCCACTTCAGCCCAGGTTACACACTTAACCATGACAATATTCCAGAAGACAAAGCACACTAACGTATTGTTTGCCATTAATTATGAACAAAAATAGTTGTCACTTGTTCTTGATGAATTCTCAGATGGTGAAACAAACTAACATCCACAGTTACCGAAACTAAAACAGCATCGCTATTTAAAATGTCACTAAACAGTTTGCCTTCTCCGTCTATAGTTTTAATCTGCATCTCTTCTCGGCTTTTTGTATTGTAATATACGAAGGGGAAAAAACTTAGCAATTACTAAAAACTGCAAGAATAGCTACCATTACAGTATTTATAATCCTTTTAAAGGATAGGACAAGTCCTCCTATGAATGTATTCCTACAAAACAACTGTAATTGACTACATGTATATGCTTAAATATTTATTTTATCGATAAAATTATCAATCAGTCAATCAGTTAATCAATTAATAATTTTCAAATGATCCATAATATTCGCCTGAGATAGGGATGGATATACATATATACTATTGAAATATTTTTTAGAACGTATTAAATATAACACAAAATAAATATGTACGCCTATATCTGAGACGAATTTTTATGTTGACATATTTTTATGTCGTCAATGATTATTTTGCTCATATCTTCTTGTCAAATACGTTTGTTAATTTTCTCTTTTAATTTTCAACCAATTGCTTTTTTTTTATCTGACCTATCACACAACCTTTCTGCACTTCAGTTGAAACCAAGTTCGTGCACTGGGGAGAGATTGTAGACGGGGTGGACGAAAGAGCCGAAGTTGCCTTACTTACCAGAAATATTAGAATTCAGGGGTCCATGGAAAGCGAATGTCCCTCTTCCAACAGCAACTGTGAAGAGTTTGATTTCGATACTTTTGGAGGGCATATGAAGGTACGAAGGGGAAAACTTACTTGAAGGAAACAAAATTGCAACATAGTTTTGCACCACTTATAATGTTTTATGCTGTGGTTCCTGGGCAGTTTTAAGTGGACACAATCTGTTTGACGTGCAGATACACTTCTCTGGTTATCTTGTTACCTACAAACTCGTTTAGTTTGTCAAGATACAAGAAGAGAGCTACATATGAATGTTACTGCAAGCCACAAACATTAACAAATTTATTTACGTGCTACTGATTAATCATTGTTTTATGTAATTTAAACTAGTTTTTTCAAAGTAAGAGAGAATCCGGATGGATTAGATACCAGATGCGTTCAAACGTGCACATTTTGGTCATAAGTATTGCATATTGTATTTTATTTCTAGCAATGTTTATTCAGGACACAAAAGTATATTACAATCAAATATTCAAAGTGATGTTTATAAAACCAATACATTCTAAACACGAAGAGCGATGTAAAATAGCCGATGGCTGCCTAACATCGTGTTAATAGTCCTACTCTTTGTGTGTACTTACTGCGCAACACTCTAACGTGGTCGGTCACGTGTCGTGCCATTTGATGGGATAGTCTGTGTGTAGAAGGCTCTTGGTGTAGTCGTTCAGTAAGACTATATATATGGAGGGCTTGAAACCATACCCGCCTATGTTCAAAAGTTTAATCTGAGCTATAAATCATTATATCAAGTATTAAAGTCATCTTAAAGATTTTTGTTACTAAACCTTTGTCAAAATTAATGATTGGCACATTGATCCCTGAGTGGGTAAAACAAACTTGCAAAAATGGATATGGGCAATTCTGGTTTTAAGCCCTTGATATTATCTATTCCAAATAATTCCATCCCCTGCTGTAACAAAACACTGTCCCGCTCGATTGGTAACTGTGGGCTATGAAGGCGAGGCGTTTGGTTGATTGGCTGTGGACGCCGTAAAACGGACTTTTCACTTATATGATGACGGAGTGCCAGTCCAATTGGCTAAGGAAACCTCCCTCGACGTCTTGTCAACATTAATTGATTTATGAATAAATAATCTGATCAGAAAGTGGGCTGGTTGGGTCCTTTCTGTATACATCAGATAGCATGCATTCACAAAATATTCCTATGTGTTGTAGATTATGAAAAGTTTCCACAATGTTCACATGGATGGGGTAGAATTTTACCACATGGGCCAACAAACTCAGGAAGGTAAGTAGAACATTAGGGAATGTAAAGGACATATAAGACATTACGAGATCACCGAGGCCTCCACAGCCAGAAATACCTCTAGAGATTGTTGGGTTTTTGTCCCCATATTCCCTTGTTGGGCACCTAATCAACACCGCATGTCCTAAGTAGTACGACTGGGGATTTTATTCTCACGAAACGTATGTTAGTGGGCATGTCAACATAACATCGTGGGTTTTTCGGGGTTGGGCTGAGTTTTCCTCTACAACAAAACTGGACAATCAGCTATTACTGGGATTCAGTCATGCTGATCTAGCATCGATTGAATTAACAATAAACAGAATTAACATAGAGGGCTTCGCGTTGAAACATGTGCCGATTTTTATTCTTTAAATATGCAGCATATTGGCTTTGACGCTTTGTTATGTTCTTTTTGTCATTTGACATAATGCAATGTTTCTGTACGGTATTTTTTCATAACCAGCCTCCTCAGCGTGTATATTACGCATCCACCTTTTGTCAGAAAAACTGTTGTTAATAGTGCCACGTTATAAGCCTTGCACCATTTTATCTGCAAATAACACAGAGTCTTTTATTAATAAGATAACGCTGCGTTTTCTGTTTCCTTTGATTGGTGATTTACGCCGCCAATGCTGCTAAGGCTATTTGACGTCTGCATAAGCTATATGGCGAGTTTGCTAGTATTAATGGTGACGTAAACCTACGAAAAACGAGGCTACAATAGTACCCACATATTGTATTTAAAATTTTATCACAATAACAGCCGCTTCTTTACCAGGTCATACCCTATCCGTTTCCATATGGCTGAAGATGTGGAGGAGAAGGGCGGATATGCATGTACTAGGCATAAATATGTTAAAGGAAAATAACTGTTTCTATACTAGGTCATTATCCTATCCATTTTCACATGGCTGAAGATGTAGATGAGAAGGGCGGATATACTAGACCTACATATGTTAAACGATTGTCTATCCACGAGTCGTTTGCCAGGTGTATCACCATTCATGGGACGCATGGTCTCCAGGTACAGTAATCTACTACATGTCATCTGACACAACAGAGTTACCTCCCATCTATTAAGCTTTCAGAAGCCAGGGTCTATTGAAAAGTTATAGCCCACGAGATTGTATACTGGGGATGTTATAGTCTCCTATGTTAATACATATACTCATCAGCTTTCTTAATACCATAAACCATGCCCGGAAATAAGTTAAAATCCCGAGTGTTATGGAGAGCTCCCCCTATAACCTATACAGTAGACCGGAGCCAGGATTTTACATCATGGTCAACACACATGGCATCGCATGTTTTTATTCTACGTGACATTGTATTCAACTCACTTATTAGACAATTTTATTAAAAACAATTCCAATAAACCCCTTGATTTATGTAATCCAATTTATCTAATTGGGTTAATTATTATATCAGTCGAATTTGATCTTGACCTTTGATTGCCAGGTGAAGGACACTGTGGGATATCGGTCATTGGGTCACTGTTTCTTTCTGGAAGACGGCGGCGAGAAGAGAATTTTATTTGAAGGGAACATTGGAATTAGTACCTTATATGGCAATCTCATTCCATCAGACACAAGGTACGTGAGACTCACTATTACAAAAATTACAAATTAGTAAGCAAGTTATTGGATTTGTCTACAAAAGTACACTAAGTATTATCAGAAGTCTATCCAGCAGAAGTATGCAACCAGCCAGTACCAAATCTCAACGGCATTTGACAAGGCCAAAGCTATAATTGTCGAAAACGCACCCTCTTGCGAGAAATAGAGAAACCTCAAAGAACAAGATTTGGATGTGGACATGCGGACATGCGGAAGCTCAATGAAGCATATATTTCTACCGCTTGGTAACGATTATATTTTACCCATAAGGCGTCAGTAGAGTCTGACATTCAAACTGTGCGAAACCAACGAAACCACCCATTTCTTGCGAAATGAGTCATATAGCACTATGAAAGTCCCCTAAAAGTCACAATGGCGTTAAGACTGGATAAGACTGGTTGATAGACTTCTGGGCCTGTATTCATAAAGCTTCTTAAGTATTTCTTAAAGTTACGAATTATTTAGTCAAATTTCAGCCTGTCATTTAATAATGAAAAAATTTAAATGTGAAATAATTAAGTTGACATTTTATAAATTTTACATATAATATTTCATTTAGGATCATGCAAACTTAAGCATAATGGTGTTTAGGTATTTAAAATGATGTTTGAAAATTCGCTTAGTTTTTCTTAACTTTAAGAAATACTTAAGTAACTTTATGAATACGGACCCTGGTATTATTTAAAATCTAAAGAAACTTATTTCAGATAATATAGACACTCACGGTTCTCTTGTGTTGGATATCTATCTAACACTTAAGAAAATTGTTGTATTAAAATGAATCTATGTTATACACCAACAACACCTTGAACTGATAAATAATTTGATTTCAGAGCGCTGGCTACTTTCTGGCTCACCAATCCACAGACTCGATTACGTCATAATGTCGCGGCTGGATCACAAGTAAGAATCACCAATTATAAAGTATAACTGCTCTCTTTTCATCATACACATTGTTTCACTTAAGAGTGTTTTTTAAAATGACTTTGGTAACATGACCGCCTATCCAGGGGCCTACCGCACTATCACCATACACCGCCACCATCAAAAGTTTCCAGTAAAATATATCACCGCCACTCGACCTCACAGTCATCATACTTCCGGTTTATCACTGTGATGCCTGAAGGTGCATTCTCACGGTGCGATTTGTAGTAAAGATTTCAGGGGATTCTCCATATTTGCTGAGTTTTATTTGGTTGACTTTTTTTTCGACCAATCAAAAAGCCGCAAATACGGTGAATCTCCATAAGTCTTAACTACAAATCGTACCGTGAGAATGCCCCTTAATTTACTACCCTTGTGCTCACCACCATTATGGTATAACACGTATACAACCTCTACACGGCTCCACCATGACATGCTAATTCCACAATTATCACCATGTCTTGCAGGGTACTGGGTTTTGGTTCATATTTCCAGACGCCCCTATAGGAACTTCTGCTGGTAAAGGATACATGGGGGAACAGGAAGCCAGGCATACCGCCATTACCGAATTCAACAACAACGTGGCGCATTCCAATCCAAATGTAACACTCACAGTTTTTATTTATCATAGTATTTTAATAAAATTTCAATGAAGAAATGTCTTTGAAATGGCTGTATCCTTAAAATTATTACAATGTTGTTTGTCATTACTAGTATTTGTGTCTTTTACTTGTATTTGATTCTCGAAGTCTATCATTGTTTCTAAACTAGCACGAAATTATCAATATAGTTTATGCCAGCTGATAAACTGGAGAGATACACTTAAGTCTGTCCAATGTGGAGTGATTTCTAAGACATTGAACGTTTATCAAAATGTCCCAGTTTACTTGGGTGTATTTAATCATGATAAATTATGTTATACAAGTTAAATCCATCTTATAAAATCTTGTCTTAGTTGGTTGCCTAGTGCTATGCAGGACGAATTCCTTCTACCAGAAAGCTGGATTACATTGATACGAAAGAAATACCCCCAGGTACCGGTTTTGGAGAATACTCTATAAAAGTATTCATTCCGTGTATAGGCAGAGATTTAAAATCCATTTTTTTTCAAAATCGAACATCCCCTTGAACTGATTCCATTAAATGTGTTATTTTCTAGGCAGGGTTGTTTATTGATCATCGCCTAACACCAGATGGTTTTATTTACAACAACAACGGATATGACCCACGAACTAATCCCCTTGATAAACTGTCAAGTAAGAGAAAAGTAGAAATATACAGATTAACAGGTATAGAAATCGTTTTATTTGTTCCTTTATAGTAAATTCCACCCCTCCTTCGTGGCTAAGTCAGTACGTTAAAAGCATAAGCATCCTATCTTTACATAGTAGTGGAGGAACATTAATTTTCCATGACCGTGAGACATTAAATTTATCTGTCATTGTAGTACTGTATTCTGTTTGAGCACACCGTATCATTTCAATGAAATTCTCTTAAGAAGGCTATTTTTGGCCTTTTATATTTAACTTGAATTAATAAAAGAAACATTAAGCTGTATTACTTTATATCGCCGTGAACCGACCTACATACATTGTTCAGGTTAGTTTTATTTTGTCATGTGTCTAATTATTTTCCAAAGATAAAGAATTCAACAAAAAGATCCAATGTATAATCAGTTTTTGTGCAATTTGTTGAAAATCTCCATGTTTCAGCCTTTAAGAATCGTTATCAAAATGCGTGGTTGAGAGGCGGATGGATTGTGGTCAATCAGTCATCGTAAGTTTATGTAGGATAGACTCACCCTATTGTTCTATTGAACACTTTCATCTTATATCATCCTTTGCTCAATGGTATTTAAGAGAAATAGAAATTAACCAATGAATATATCCACTAAAGAGAATGATAGTTACAAGTTGTCTAATCCAGGGTGAAATTTGACCGTAACCTGTACAGGTTCTTTAGCTTTTTGTGTATAATATGTTTGAATCCCGGTGGAGGCAAGCACATTTGTCTTTTTTCATTTATTCTAAATAAACAATACGATAGACTATAAATGTATTCTGCCTAATTTCAGATTTGCAGACAGTGCAATTGGACTCACGTTGGCTAGGTAAGTCGTCCTAACAATGCACACAAAAACAACCAATAAATATCTCTGTAACGTATGTATTGAATGTCAACAATACTCAAAACAACAAGGGATCGATAATTTAGTTACGTTTATCTTTTATACCGACTGTTATTCAGCTGACCACTTCGCATGGTCACTTCACTCGACTCTTTCTGTATCCAATCGTATTCTCGCGAGAGTTTCTATAGTGGACGAAACTAAGACCAATCTCGTACACTATGCCAGGCCATCGCGCATTAATTTCCGCCAATATTTGTAGCGACGTATGCCATTGACCAGCAAATAAAAGAAGTGCAAAACAAGATGGCCCGAGTATATCTTAGAGTCAATGTCTCGACTCCGGAAGTAGAATCGAAAAAACTTTAGAACGTTTCTATATCTAGACAGATGTCCCGGATGTGAATTGAAGCAATAATATAACACGAAACGTATCGTGTTATCCGGCAGATAGCATGCACCAAAACACTTAGTGAGATCATACCAAATAACATAAACACCCAACGTGCCTTGTTGTTTAAATTATGACTAAATATTGTTTTAATATAAAGTAGTGGCATTTGATTGCGATTCAAACAAAATTTAGGCTCGCTGACACCGTCGAGCATTGGAGTTAATTTCAATGCAAATCTATTAGAGTTACCTCCCCTCACCAATTAGTCATATTACATCTTAGATTATATCATCGTGTTGTCGACGAAGTCCCGACATATTGGAGACGGTGTTTGGCTACCATAAATTACTCGATGTATAGTTTTTGTAGTCACCCAAGTCTTCACCATAAATAGTAAAACCCCGGCTACATAGAACAGTCGGTACATAGATCAGTAAAATGACATTCTGATCGTAGTGTATTAAATGAATCGTCCAATCGTCAACACGTCCAATCGTTATTCACAAACAAGGATGTGTGGATTAATTTGTATAATTCCTAGAATGGAGTGTATCGATCGTATCCGCGCTGCGATTGGTCAGAAGGGTGTCTAAGTGACTGGTACTAACTAGCTGCTGGCGACCAGGGGCCGGTTGCTCGAAAGACGATAAGACGCTAACACCATATTAAAATACTAACACTGGGCAAGGGATAGACCTACAATATGGCGTGAGGTCGTCTAATAAGGGGATTAAATTTAATAGGGCTTCGAGCAACCAGCCCCTGGTGCTTTACTGTAAGGGTCATAGATTCCAGTTCATTTTCTGAAATAGAATTTGTTCAAATTGACCAAACTAACGAAAATATCGATTTTGTTCTATCTTCAGGGGTAGCGGTCAGGAGCAGTTTTTAACAAATTCTATTATTGTTGGCGAGACAAGGAATATTGGAGAGCCTTCAAAATTCTACGAGAAATCCAAAGAGTCGTTCTTCTACCTGCCAAGGTCATACCCATTGGATTACCAACTGTAAGTTACTAATTATACTGACTTAAACAACCAATCGGCATTGCTCATGTTTACCTTAAGCCGGAATTGGGTGGGCCTTGTAGATCACTCGCTTGTATCATGGATACATATTCGCTGCTGTTTCCCAGAAAAGTAGAAGGGGCAGAGAATCGTCACACAGTTAATGCCAACCAATTCCAAACTTATACTCATCTTTTTCTTATATGTGAAATTCTTTTCCACACATGTGAAATTATTTTTCGTATGTGGAAAGAATTTCACATATGGGAAAAAGAATTCAACATATGTAGAATAAAGGTAGAAATGTTAAAACGGCTTGCCATACCAGTCCTTAAACTAAATCGCTTTAGCTAATGAAAGCAATTCCTTCAAACAAATCCAAGCGGTTCTCCCTCGTACATTATACCGGCCCGCGGCCGTGGTTAACTGGTTAGCGCGTAATCCTACTTCAATGTACAGTTCACTGGTTCGAGTCCATCTGTCAACCATAAGTTATAAGAATGAGTCACATAATGTAACTCCGGCAATCTCGGGGTTGGTTTTACGGGGTTTCCTCACGGGTTTCCACCTTATTGCGCAAGGAACTGTGTAAAATAGAAAATCCGTCGTCGTATAAGTGAATACTCTCAAGTACGACGTTAAACCCCAACCAACCAAACAAATACATTGAACCTATCTCTCCCATTCAGGCAAACACCCATCCAAGGGTTCAACTTTTACGACGGACCCGTTCATATCTCTAACGTGTGGTTTAATGGATTCATCAAGAACGAAAACCGTACCGCTGGGGCCATCGGTTTTTTAAGAAACAACGCCTTCCCATCATCCCCAGTCAGTTCCACACAAGATATATATTTTGGTTTTAAAGAGGGTGTAAGTATATTTGTTGTTCATTATTTAAAAGATACAAGGGTGTTTTTGATGTTTTTTATACTTCTGTACCGGAAGCGTTTCGTCACCGTTTACAGTTTTATCATTATCTTTTATCATTGACTTCTCCGAATATTTAGACCAACAATTTTCTACTTCATTGGACACTTGAGATTCGGATAACTATCAAGTACGGCGTAAAGCCCAAATCATATGAACAAATCGGTTAAATATGAAAGGTAATAGTTAACAAATTATTTGAAAAGCTTTAATGGTGCATACAAAATTTGCTAGATCAGTCATCGATATGACCGACCTTTGTTTCTTCGGACACAGGAAACAAAGAACTTTATTTTCTTCACTTTCTTAAGGTAGGATCTAACATGCTTTAAAAATAAACATGTTAAACAAAATAAATTTGGTCTATCAGTTGCAGACGGGAAGCCGGTTGTATGACGGCGATGGTAACATCCCCGGTTTCACAAACAATGACGGCAACAAAGAAGCTACCTTCAGAGACCTCGATGGTTCGGTGAGCGGCGTAAAGGGATCACAGGTCGTTAAACCAGGAAAGTTTTACACCACCGCCCACTGTCTATTCAAAGCCGCCTGGAATTTGGCTGTTTGTCCACATACATACGGAAAGGTAGGCATGAATGTTACTACTGATTACGCCGATACCCATGTCTTCACGTTGAAACCTTTTCCTGTTAGTCATGCCCATTAACCAAAGACACCGCTCAACTATAGCTTGTCACTTTTACTTATCTTGTTGTACATACTCTGGAAGTAGTGAAAGTGTCGATGGAAAGAGTATTTTCAATGAATTCTTGTTGATTAAATGAACAGGTTGATATATTAAGGCAGGTAAGCAAACACATTTCGAAGAAAGCCATACTTAAGATTTGACCTAATGAATCCAATGAAGTCAACATTAGTTTGAGGTACAGTTGTGCAGGAATGAAATATCTGTTGTGAATTTTAATTAATAGATTGAATGATACCTACCTGTAAGTTAAGTTTGATTGGAATTTCACTACTCGCTGGTCACGGACGTGAGATAGCACAAGCTAGATTGGTCAGTGTTTAAAAGACTAGTGAGCTCATAATAAACATTCTTGAGAAGGCTGGGTTTTACGGGCGAGCAGGCCTATGTAAATCGGTCGTTTAATGGTATGTCCAGCATCCGTCCGGCTATCTTTATGGATCTTGGTATGCACATTCGCCATCAACTGTAGTAACTAGTTGTGCCTGGTGCTCTTATGGAGTAGCCATTTGTCTTGCCGTCTCTCCGTCCGTCCGTCTGGTATGCCTCAATCAGTTTCCAGGGGAGAACTCGATAACGATAAGGCCCATCTTTATGAAACTTGTAGGTACGTTGGCAATCAACTGTAGTTGTGTCTTTTGCTATTATAGATTAACCTTTCTTTTCTTTTTTTAATTGCTCCGTCTGTCCGCCTGGCCGTCCGTCGGTTCGGATGGACCCAATCCGTTTCCAGGGCAGAACTAAAAAACTACAAAGCATATCTCTATGAAACTTAGTAGGCATATGCACCATTAACTGTAGTTGTGCATTTTGCTATTATGAATAAACCATTTTTTAAAATTATTTTCCGTCCGTCTGTCCGTCTCCAATCCATTTCTAGAACAGAACTCGAAAACTCTAAGGCCTATCTTTATGACACTTGGCAGGCACATTCATCATCAACTATAGTTGTGCTTTTTACTTCTGGAATAACATTTTTCCCCGTCTGGTCGGCTATGTCCGGATGGCCCCAATCCGTTTCCGGAGCAGAACTCGAAAACAGTAAGGCCTATCTTTATTAGTTTGGTATGCACATTCGCCATCAACTGTAGTTTGGCCGTATGCTATTATAGATTAGCCAATCTTTGGTTTTGCATACTTTCTTAGAAGAGGATATGTTGTATACCATAGTTTTCACATATCTGTGGTTATCATGGTTAGTATGTACATGAAAGTTTAATATGGAATCCCATGAGGGCGTATGTTGAGACTCTAAAACTCTTGTTTTTAGATTGCTATAGGTAAACTAGAGAAGGAAGAAGTGCGAACCCAGCCGGTTATGGTCCGTGATGACGTACCAGAGGTCTATGAAACCATGAGTGGAATATCAGCGGCGGATTTTAATGTTATTTTAGGAGGGAGTCATTCCTACACACTGCACTGGTCTCACCACGTTCCTGAGTACATTGATATGTATGGATGGGGAGTTGAAAAGTAAGTCAAATTAATCTCTTTTCCAACTATTTTCGTTATGGCTTATTAGTAAATTTGTTCCAATATGTCATTGACTATACATCATTTCTTAATACTGATGATCAATCGGTAGCGCTTATGTTAATCTTCGGTCGGACATGGGTGGGCCTTCTACATCACCCGCTTGAATCATCGAGATATTTTTTTATTGTTGTTGTAGTAGTTTTGTTTCCGTGAAAGAGTTGGCTGGGAAGAGAATAGGCACACAGTTATAGCAAATTGAACCCCAAAAATAATGACGTACTACTGATTCAATCCCAATACTATAATAATAATAAAAGCGCTAAACAAAAAACAAATTTGTACTTTATCTTACCGTATTATTCACTCAATTCAAACGTTCTTCTTCTATCAATACTAACAAAACAGAGAATAACGTCAGTTGTATTACTACACACTGTGTTAATTAATGGCCTTCGAATCTAAGTCGTGACGAAAAGGAGCATTGTTTGTTTGTTTGTTTGATTGTGTTAAACGTCTTACTTAAGGTTATTTCACTTATATGACGACGGATTGTCCATTTCACACTGTTCCTTGCCTAAATTATACGGTGGAAATCCGGCAAGAAACCTCGTAGAAACCACCCTCGAGATTACCGGAACCGGATCCAGATGGCGTGACTCGCTAATATACCTGATGGTCGACAGGCGGATTCGAACCCGTTGGCGGCATGTCAAAGTTAGATATTAAGCAGACACGCTTACCACTAAGCCACGGTCGCGGGCTCCGAAAGGGAACATTTTTTTTATCTCTATCATATAATGTCCTGATGATGACAAAATAAAGTGTCGAAGCGTCTAGAAAACATCAAGATCTCTGTGTTCGAAATTGCACAAGCCAACTTGTGTATTATGACATAATAATGTCAATTGTATATGAATTTCCAATTTCTAGATATTAAGTACTTTCTGTTATTATATTACATCCAAATCCTTACTTTTCCCGCTTTATGTAAAATAATAATTTAGATATAGTTCATAATATGATTTAATGTGCTAAATTGTCTTTTACCACAGAAAATACCATGTACGAGTTGGTGTATGCCTACCGACCGATGCTGAATTCGAGTTGTACTCATATTATCCAAAATGGCTGCCGTCCTTGTCGTCATGGATATCAGCTGACAGTATCGAGCAGCTCGATGAGGACACAACCGGAAAAATGTATTTTTGGGACAGGGATGTTGGGTAATTAAAATTAGCTGATTGTGTTTTTACTTCAGATATTTTTGAACAGGTCGGCCTATATTTTTCGTTTGTCTGTATGCGATTTCATTTTATCTTGTCAATTTAATTTAAATTTAATTTAATTTGATACAAACACGACATCTAAGACTTTTATTCATATTTACCGTTATAAATTATTCATTCAATATATTTGATAACAAAGTAGAAAATCTCATCCAATGTGGAGGACAGGATGGAGAATAAATTAGTTACTTGGTATTGACTGAGCTGGACACTCAATTATTTCAAGAGTTCACATTAATACACGGACTTCTTGCTTTGTATACATGCGAGATAAAATCCCATGGGGCTTGATTCATTTGTGTAAATATATAGAGGCAGCCAATGCAATTTTTTCTAGTATTGAAACCTGCATGGTTTATTATTTTGTGCACAAGATGTTGATATAATTGAATACAATCTTGTTTCTTATAGGATTCTATTCCTCAAATTTCAACATTTTCAAAAACGGTTATCAAACACGACATCTGACTGCCCGGATGAGAAATGTCCAATGGTGCGAATATCGGTAATCAGTGGCAACAGGGAAAATTGTGACTGTCGTAAACGAGCTTATGGACCATACAGAAGAACGCCACTGGTATAAACATGATGATGCTTATTTCAATTGTTATTTATGGTTTTTATTTAGGCATAATGACATGTTGCTAACAACAAATACAACATGCCCAATTTGTTTTGTTTTCTTATTTTATAAATTTAAATCAAGTTGTGAAAATTAAACCTAATTGTATCAAATTTTAGGCTCTTATATCCGTTTAAGAAAACATAATACAATAATGGATATCAAAATTGTCCATTACAATTTTTATGATTCACATCAATTATCTCCCGTGATCCGTTACATTTTCCTGATTCACATCAATTATCTCCCGTGATCCGTTACATTTTCCATGATTCACATCAATTATCTCAAATGATCCTTTACATTTTCCATGATTCACATCAATTATCTCCCGTGATCTGTTACATTTTTCATGATTCACACCAATTATCTCCCATGATCCGTTACATTTTCCATGATTCACATCAATTATCTCCCATGATCCGTTACATTTTCCATGATTCACATCAATTATCTCCCGTGATCCGTTACATTTTTCATGATTCACACCAATTATCTCCCATGATCCGTTACATTTTTCATGATTCACATCAATTATCGGCCATGATCCGTTATATTTTTCATGATTCACATCAATTATCTCCCATGATCCGTTACATTTGTCAAGATTCACATCAGTTATCTTCCATTGCCCATTACATTTTCCAAGATTCACATAATTTATCTCCCATGATCCATTACATTTTTCATAATTCACATCAGTTATCTGCCCTGATCCGTTTCATTTGCCATGATTCAAATCAGTTATTTCACATGATCCGTTTCATTTTACATGATCTATTACAATTTCCCTGATTCATCTCCTATGATCCGTTTCATTTTTTTTGATTCACATCAGCTATATCCTATGATCCATTACATTTCTCATGATTCACATAAGTTATCTCCCATGATCCGCTGCATTTTACCATGAGCTACATCAGTTATCTTTCAAGATCTACTACATTTTACCATGATTCACATTAATTATCTCCCATGATCCGTTACATTTTTCGTGATTCACATCAGCTATCTCTTATGATACATTACATTTTCCCAGATTCACAGCAGTTATCTCCCATGATCCGTTACATTTATTTCATTCTATTCAAGGTACTGTTCTTTCCAACTGATTACACTTATGATAATGCTTCCGTTGCATTGAACATAACGTTTCGTATTCCTGTGATTAACTTTCGCTTCATTAAATATGTTTTCCTGTCCTCTTTTCAGGAGCCTATGCCGTACCCCATCTCCTCCAAAATGAGAATGCATTTAACTTCTCCGCCTGAGGTACAACTTATTTAATTATAACTTATGTACTTTCACAAAATTCAGAACTATAAATTGTTTTCTTTAACAAGTTAGAAGAAAACGGGTGCGTCTCATATATTTGTAATATTGTCCTACATGTTTATTATTTAATTTCAAAGTATAGATTTTCTTTTTTTTAAAAATTTAAAAGCACAAGAGGAAATGAGTTTACCCAAGGTAAATAAAACTTGGAAACTCTTGTTTTATTCTGAAAGTTGAACATTTTAAAGGGGACATGTAACAAGAAACATATATTTTTTTATTTGTCAGAATTTTGGCGCTGGTCCTACGCGAACGTCAGTGGCGTACATGACGTTAGAGAGTTTGACGCCAACGTCAAATAGTGAGTGGTCACGCTGGGGACCGTGTTCAAAAACATGTGGAGGTAAATCAACGTGAAATAATGTAGCAATATACCTCTATTTTTTTATATTTTCTTACCTATTCCAGGTAAAGTAATGCCAGTATTCCAGCTGGTAAGGTGTAAAATATATTAAGAAACGAAATTATGTGAGCAGATACCAATGGTATATGTTCATTCTACTGACATGGATTGTCGACGTAATAATTAAGAAATGATTGACGTCAATTTTATGGTGTGATATACACCACATGATATAGACCATAATCACACCAGAATTCAGTGGATAACTGATGACATCAACCAGGTGCGTAGATCTGGTCATGTTTATTTGGTTTTACTGGAATGTCATGGAGTTTACCAGCTAATCCGAGTTGTTGTTATAATCTCCAGCTGCTAATCCACAAGCGTTATCTATCTCATCAAGTTATTGCTACACATCAGAGTTACATGTATGCTACATGTATATGATACTGATAATTTGTATGCTGAAAGTATAAATAAACTGCCATAAGAAGCTACAACCTCTACGTTTTACAGACAAGTACATATTTGTATTCCAGGTGGAAACAGATCTCGTAAGAAAACCTGTATGTCAGACTCCTGTGATGGACCGCTTATAGAAGTGAAGGAATGTTCTACTACATTCTGCCGTAAGTTTGATGGGTTTTTTTGTCGCGGGAATTTATTTGAAAAATGTTTTAAACAGACGTTATAGACAAAGCTGGCATCTTATTCTGACTGTCGTCTATAACAATATTTGCTACTTGTTTTAAGAGTTTTGCCCATATCACCTGGTATTGTTATTATACTCTGCAAGTTTGATGCATCCATTGATGGCAAAACATATCACCTGGTATTGTTATTATACTCTGATGCATCCATTG
>JAQQZZ010072235.1:0-21426 GCA_030265115.1 Mopalia vespertina
GATTTGACAGCGCGTATTAATACAAAATAAGTGAGTGTGACATAGCAAAATTTGCGACGGTTAATCCTAGGTTTTACTGTCCCAAAATTAACCCAACAGCCAATCAGATTGCAGATACAAACTAAATTGGATTAGAATGATTAATATGGATGGCAAAGTTACTGTTAGCAGCTTAAACAAATAAGTCAACGAGGTACTATTGGTTGATATTGCTCTTAATGCTGCAAGTTTAACATCCGAGTTGGCTAGCCTGCATACAAACTACAGGTATATGAGGTATGTACAGTTCTGAGGGTCGTTTGTTGGCTTACTCTATGGGTTCCGATCTACAAATTGTCCGAAGACCAATAGGTTTCATAGAAGATCTTTAGCACAAAAGAACAAAAAAAAAATAAACAATGGCTTTGTTTCTCAGCCCATTGATTGCCAGAGCACTTGTTTGGGAGAAATAGTTATTGTAATCACAGAATCTTGGCTGTAACCCATGGATGTAGGTCTTTTCATTGTTTTTGTAAATGAGAAATGTCGGTTGCTGGGTTAGATTATTCCATCATTGTCAACTTCATGCACTACTCAGCCGATTGTAAACCGATTCAGAAAACGAAAAATCTATTTACATTCTGCAGCCAAGACGAAAGTACGCCATAAACTGTTACTATGTAATAAATCATTTTATGTAACTAGAAACAGTTTATACAGTAGTTATTACGTTGTGTTAAAATTACCATCTTTAACCTTATAATAATATTAAATTATTGGGGTATTTAAACCGTTTGTTCAGATCGGTGTTTCTGAAATAACAAACAATATAATTCTTTATCGAGAAATAAATTATACATAATAATAATAATAGTTTGATACATCTCGTTCGGCTAATAACTTAACCTACAAAAATAAAAACTTTACAAGACACAAATATTTCTGTACAGATAATAAACATTACACAAGTACACAAAATCTTGTGTGAAGTAACCCCCCTGTTTTTGAAAGAAAATGTAAAAACTGTTTACTGATCTGTTTACTTAATTTGTTTGCTTTTTCGTCATTCAATAACCTTTTTAACTCTATTAACATTAAAAATGAAAACGCATGAAACCTATAAATGACTGGCAGTGGTTATAAACACACTAACGATTTGTTGACGTATGGTTTTGTTTTTTATCAGTGCATAACAGTTTTTTAGTTTAAATACGTGTCCACAAAGACATGGTCATTTGGAAAGAACATCTCTAACCATCTGAGAGGAAATAAACACTACAAAATCAGGTCCATTTTTATGCTCATGTATGCAGTAATAAAACCGAGTGAAATATATAATAACATTATATTTAAAATATTAAAAGTCCTCGTCTTTCTAAATATACGTATCGATAATACAATGTGCCTTTGAATTAACGCCAAAAGCCACGAAAAAATATGGGTCACATTTGAGTTCTTAATCCTTTTCGATTTGTGTAGATGTGACCATTAGTTAAACAGCACAGAATTTCATATATATCGATGGTAATGCTAGGTTCCCACTTTTACGATTCGTGGCACGATTGAAATATTCGTTTTAATCGTGGAGTAATCGTGGTGGTCCTATCCGATATTGTCAGATCTTGAGGTCAATCGTTTCAATTTTGGACGGTCAAAAAAATGAAACAACCAACACGATTAATTGTCAATCGTGATAATCGCATCAGATCGTATTGGATCGAAACAAAGCGCGACATATCGCATCTAATCATTCTTCCCAAATCGTGGGACGGGATCAACCTCGGACCAGCACCACGCTCTGTTGATCTGTGAAACAATGAAGTCCACAGTCTGTCGGCCTGTACATATATCCGCCGGGGTCCAATCGTAGCTCAAATCGTCATCACTGTCAATCCTCATCGTGAAAGACGTCGCGACCACAATCGTATCATATCGCAACAGAGCGCATCAGTTCGGGATGAACGTATCGAAAGGTATCCGAACGTATCTGCACGTACCCGATCGCCCAAAATCGGGGACTCTAATCGTGATGATCGTGTCACATCGAGACCCAATAGTGTACTAAATCGGGACAATCCTATCGGAATGTATATGATAGCAACTGGAGACCAGATCGAGACAGATCGTGCAACCTGAAATTAACCAATCTTTACCATATCACATCCAAGCACACCAAATCTCACCAGAACGTATCGACTCACATCACCTCGTCTCCAAACCTGACATTTCAGAGTAGTTCCACGACCAGCTACGAATGACCGATCGTCACGTTTGTAACAGATCGCACGACAGTGGGAATCTAGTATAAGTAAACTACTTTCTGTAATAAGATTCGCTTCCTAAAACTGTATCGATTTTAGGTAGCCTACAATTTAAAACATGAAAGACGATGAAAACCGTGCTGCATAAACCAGTATAAATCAATTCTCCAGTTGGTATTTGCGGAAATGCCCGGCTGTGCGACGATGGTACAATTACCTATCGCTGTTGGAAAGCACTTTTCAGAAGGAGATGTACATGTAATTGACTGCGGATCTCTCTGGAGACACATTTTCACAATTAGTTCACGTGGAAATATCCCGTCAGAGCTGGGAATGTGTACAGCTGCTCTTCCAGGGATGAAGGAAGTAGATACTTGTATGTACAACTCGGGCATTGGATTCTTACCCACGAATATGATAATCTAAATGGGGTGATTAAAAAATAAAACAACAAAAAATTCTGAAATACCCGATATTCTGTGTTGTGACTAGGATAGCATCGATGACGTTGAGTGTATCCGGTGTGATGTTTGTTTTACATCAATACGGACTCGGTAGTAATCCTTCACTTATGTATGGAAATGATAAACTTATATACATGTCTCCTAAAATTCAATTAATACTGTTTTGTTTTTGTTATTAATTTTGATAACGGTAGAGAATTTGAGATACATGCATATGTATATGGTAATGAAGCAAATATAACCCTAAAAAATATACCGGAAAAAAACTAAGACAACGTTCAACAACGTACATGTTTCTTATATTAGACCGACCTTCCAAAGTTGGAAAGTACAGAGAACTGTTTGCAACAGAGACGTTTCAAAAGACGCGTTGACTATTTTTAATCACTCAAAGGCCCTCTGGGAAATTAGTCAGAAGAAACTTTTTTTGTGGTACCCTTAACACACATCATGTATAAGAAATGTGTTGTTGCTAAAAGCTGACAATGCCATGTTTACAGTTGATGGCGGTTACACTATTCGGGAGTAATAGTGGTCGGACATCATCGTATACTCGTCATCCTTTGACCGTTTAGACATTAACAAACCATCATGTAGGATATATAGTGTTTGTTTATGGCTCAACGCGTCCTCGTAACTGAGGCTGTTACCTATAAAAGGATAGCTAGAGGACGAACATCGCTGCACAACATTCTTGTGTCAGATTTATAATTTACGTTTTTGCGCATATAAACCGCTTTATCGGAGTGCCTTCTGCCCTGGTACTACGGCAAGTTGCTTTATCACTTCTACTTTTATTCTACATATGTCGAATTAGTCTTTTATTTTACTTATGCACAATTCTTTTTCACATATGTGAAATGCTTTTTTTTCTAATACGTCGTCTAATACAATTATTACTAACCTCTTATAGCAAGGTGCTCTTTGATTGCAGAACTTATGGCAATAAACAAATGTGCCAAATCCCGTGATCATAGATATATAACTGACAATCTATAGACTATTTTTTTATATATTGATTTCTGTATGGTCCAATGCATGTCTTTCCCAATCGATTAATGGTGCAAAGGAAAATGGCGACTTCATAGTTTACAGACAGGAACATATACGCCTTGCAATATAACTACTCAATTATACACTTTCATTATTGGATTCATTATCTTTCTTCGGAGTTGTTACTATACTTTACTATGCTAAACTCCTCGGTGGTAGTCATAATACACTTTGTGTTGCGTGCAGTTGGTTTATAAATTAATAATTTTCATTTTAATAATATTTTATAGAAAGCGCTTTGATTTTGTTTTGATGTAAAAGCTCTATACGGCATACTTAATCAAGAGGCATTTTTAATATGCAATCTTATTCAGCAAAGTATGTTCCTTAAACACACTTTCTTTATTCAGTACTTGAGGAAGATTAAAATATCATGTCAATGAAACCCTTCGATCGTAGCCTTAACTATCACCTAATAACAAAGGTCTGTGTCACGTAGTTACAAATGAATGCTCACACGATACACAAATCAAAATTGCTCAGTCATTTCCAAAACACGGCTAAACATGTACACTTAAGTGTTTAACCATTATGGAACAACAATAATACATTTTCTTTGGTCTTATATTAAATAAATGAAGAGAGAGAAAATTGCTTGCCTCCGCCGGGATTCGAACCCTGGAATTTTGGGTTACAGGCCCAACACTCTACTGACTGAGCTCAGAGGCTCACGCCGAAATGATTCCCGTAAATATATACTGAACAGTTTAAACACTTATAGAATTATTTTTAAAAACAAACAAATATAAAGCAAAACGTTGTGTGATTTTTTATTCTTTCACTTTCTTCATATAAAACTCATTAAAATATAATACCTCATTGAAATCATCAATCTTCTCATAAATATGAATGAAGGATGGTCTAAAATTTGTACTTCACTTATTAAATAAATCTACTCCTTAAGATGCTATGTTAGCTTAAACAAGGTCATAGAAATTACAGGATAACACCCTAAAAGTGAATTGACAACTCTGGTACTCTTTTATTTTCTTGGAACCAAGAGCAGCATTTGATGCTCATAACATACGGATAATCCAGATAAAAGCAGCTCGTCAAAAAACAAAAATATATAAATATTGTTATGAATGTCATATCTAATATCTTATTGATCAACCCATTTAATGAACAATAAATCAAACAAATGCAAAGATGTTTAGTCTTTTTTTAGCAAGTGTAGTCTGAGCAGTGTCATAAATATTTATGAAATGGAAATGTAATTGCTCTTCTTTTCTCTCTCTCTCTCTCTCTCTGGTTATTTTTTCTTCTGATTACCAAACCCTGCAAAGGTGGTGACTGGCCTTTCCCAGATCTTCGAAATGTAACATTTTTGCCAACTTTCATTTTTTTTTTCTCGAACAGAAGATCAATGGATGGTTTAAACATATAGATTAAAACCAGAGTAAAATGCTGTTGTTGCCAATGCAAATGCCAATGACCTTTTTATCATAGTTTATCAGGCCTATGACCGTGGTTCAGTGGTTAACGCGTCGGACGAACTGCTCCTCCTTTGATGTACTGTTCACAAGTTCAATCCCCTAGTCAACGTTATGTATAAAGTCACGCGAGATTCTCCTAGCAATTGCGGGCATGGTTTGACGTGATTTCCTTCCTTTTTCTCACCACATTTAAGTTAGACAGAGTAAGAAATGGACCTAATCAACATGTTACCATGCATATATTCTATTGGAGCTGTAAGTTCACTCTACTTTATGAAACTCATCAATGGGAATAATGCTATTTCGAAGTGTATCATTATTTGTCATAGAAGTGAAGGACCATAAATTACGACGTTAAACCGCAATCAAGTTAAACTCCAATCAAACAAACAATCATACCCTATCAGCCAAGAAAATAAAACCGGGTATAAAAAGATATATAGAAACTTGAAATAGGGAAAAGAATTCAGAAGCCAAGATAATTTTGTAAAACAATCCAAGCTGGACTTCATCAGTCTCTTAAACAAATGTCATTGGGATGTACTTTCTGCGATGTGTAATTACGTTAACGGACGAGGCTCAGTGGTTAACGTGTCGGGCTACAGGTTATTTCTTCTTTCAGTGAACATCAGGCAATACCCAATATGGTGTATTTATACAAGATAAATCCTGCCACAGCGTGAGTTTATACTGGAGGATTTTTACTCACACCGTATCTAAAAAGGTGGCGTTAGTACTTGAAAACCATTCGACATATAAGAGACTACCACATAAAATGTCAAGCAAACATTATAGTGATCGCTTCCGTTTAATGTCTGTATCAGTTTACAAAAGATTCCCCAGGAAGCTGCTTCTCGTCCGTTGTGAGAAATACATGCAAATCAGTCCAATGAGTTCCTCGTAAATAGTATTGTGCTGTTGGGGTGGAAATGACTACCTGTCAGATTTGATTGGGAAATTTTGTTGAATCTTTTATGGAAAAATGAGTTATACAATTTTCAGAACTTAAGCCTGTTCAGGCTGTGAGAGTGTTGTCCCATCATGCAGAGTAACGGTACTGTTGATGTTCGCTTTCTAGAAGACACAGGCATCATTTATTGCTTTCAGCTTTGGGGGCTATGTCATTCTCTCCCATCAGATAGGTAGTGATGTCCGTTGACTAGATTCCGGCTAACTAATCTTCTATTTTGTAGAGGTCCGGGTTGTTGGGTGGTCCGGGCGGCCGGCATTTGCTGTTGGAGATGCGGTACCTGACTCGATGGGCCGCGGTTTCGATTCCCAGAAGGGTTTACGCCTGCATAATTTTCTAAACTGAAGTCTGTTCAAGCTGGTAGAATGGTGTCCCAAAGTAACGAGGATAATGTTTATGTTGGGTAAATATGGGTAGAAAATTGTTTTGTTTTTTTCGTTTTGTTTACAATGTCCAAATAAAACTGTTATCGTAATTGTAATAATTTAAAAATAGCAAATATATACTACACCACATAGCAGTTTTATGTACATCAAATTGACACTATAATAGCCATAACTAAGCAGATTAGGTTAGTAGATCATTTCCACATCACTGACGTATAGACTCCCTCATTTCTGTGTATAGGCTTTCGTACTGTCTTACACAAATATGTTTAGATCAGTGTTATAAAACACTATAATACTTTACAGAAAAAAATAAAAGATAGAAAAATAATAGGTTAAATATATACAGTCTAATACATCTCTTACGGTTAATGATATGACCTGGACTATTAATAAAGGAGTAAAGGATTACTGAAAACGATAAATGTACCATACTGAAGTAGAATAGTGTTTGATTTGTTTGTTTGTTTGCTTGGGGTTAACGTCGTACTCAAGGATATTTCACTTATATGACGACAGATTGTCCACTTCATACTTTTTGTTGCTTATATTCGGTGGAAACCCGGGGAAAAACTCGTAAAGAACACTCCCGCGATTGCCGGAGCCACATCATGTAACTCACTCATATATCTCATGGTTTGGGAAATGTTAATAGCTACAATATTTATTAAATTGAAGATAAACAAAATGTTCCAATTCTGTCAAAACAATGGTGTTAAACCTTCCAAATGTCATATAATTTATCCTAGTTTGTGGCCATATTTTATACATAATTATCTTTTAATCGATGAGTGAGTATTCACAGACATATATTGAAATTACGTTTTTGTAACGAATTTTTCCAACAAATCTCACATGGATGGTAAGTAAACTATTTGGTGTGATAAGATTTGCTTTCGTGGAAATTTTATCGATTTTAAGAAGAATGTAAAACATGAAGGACGATTAAAGCCGTCCTGGGAAAAGCAATATAAATCACTTCTCCAGTTTGGTAGTCACTGTAATTCCTGGCTGGGTGTCGATGGCAAAATTACCCAGCGTGGCTGGAATGCACTTCTGATAAATATATGTAATTGACTTAGGATCTCACTGGGGACACATTTTCACAATTACATCCCGTGGATATATTCCGTTAGTGTTGGTTCTGTATAGAATTATTATTTCAAGGTTAAAGGAAGAAAATACATGTTTAACACGGACATTTCATATACTACAATAGTATAGGTTTTATTATGTGGACATTACCTGAAAAAAAACTGTTGGTTTCTACGCTTAGATGACAAATCTAGATGTGATTACTAACCCTCTCTTTACAAGGCATGTGTGCTTTTTATATATTCGTTTTTGTACAAAATACAATGAGCATTATTTTGCCACGAACCCTTCACTAGTCTATGAAAGTAACTCACTTTTAATTGTAAATGATAGGCAATTCGACATATCTGTTTATGGGAATCTAGAAAACATCCTACTCTACAAAAACAATATTTTAGCACCCCTAGACTGGTGGTTCAAAGCATGGTAGATACGAATCCCAATTTGGATTTTTATAGATTTATATTTTCAATTGAAAAACAAATTTCTTGTTCTTTGACTCCCAATACATGGGCTCTTTTTCTGCCTATTGTTATGTTTATGAATGTCGAA
This sequence comes from Mopalia vespertina, assembly GCA_030265115.1. NCBI lineage: Eukaryota > Metazoa > Mollusca > Polyplacophora > Chitonida > Mopaliidae > Mopalia > Mopalia vespertina. The sequence goes on from JAQQZZ010072235.1 coordinate 8,197, forward strand.
AAGTCCGGTTATATGCTAACAATGTAACAAATGTTTAGCACTTTGGTCCCATCTGTGTTTATACTGAGTAGAGTTTCTCTCTAGTTCACTAGGACCACAGAAAACAAATATATCTATCGTGACACAATATTCAGTGGCAATAAAAAAAGTCTGGCTTTCTGTGAACACAGTTGTTTATCGTCCCAGATTCAATCAGCTTGGTGATAACACTCTGGTGCATGTATCGTGTTTTTTGGACAAGGTCATATAAAATAATTCACCTCAGTAAATAAACGGGATTTCGATGACGCACAAAGATAAAATAAAAATAAAAAAAGGTAATTACTATAAGCCGTAATTCCGTAATTTATCGTAATCAAAAAGTAAAAATCAAGACAATATTAGTCATCATATGTTACTGCATATGGAATCTGAGGAGAGACATAAATCTTTTTGATATGGAAAAATGTTTGCTTTTCTTTTTATATTTTATAACGAGGTCCTTTAAACGAAAAGACTGAACCGTCCTAAATCGTGGAATCATGAATGAAATGAAACAGGGCTGCCACTTGTGCCTAACCAGTTCTCCTTTTTCTTTAGCGAGAAATTAGATGAATACACTCACAATATAGCGTAAAATAAAAGTTTTTCCATCAAAATGCCACTAACCTTTTTTTTTATCATAACCTATCAATCTAAAACATACAACATTGCACCAACAAAATTAACATATTAAGCGTGTACAGTGAATGGAATGCCAAAGTCAAGCTGGCGTTTATCGTTTTGCTTTAATACCGACAAATATTTCTAGTATAATTTAGCCTTTTTCAATATAATCGCCTTTTTCTGGATTTACGTCATTCCTATTTAACCTAAATTTTATAATAATTATATACATAGTGACCGCTTCTGTTTCCGATATTTGACATTGGTCCGGGAGCTTTTTTCTTTACCACGAATTCGTAACCAAACAGTTACTCGTCAGTTATGAGAAACAGATGCAAATCAGCTCAGTGAGTACCTCACAAATTTTATTCTGCATTGGGGTTGAAGTGATAACCAGTTTTTTATATAGAGATTGTGTTTAACGTTGAATGAATCGGTGGTTTTACGTCTACAATAAATCAATAAACTTTTCCATCAGTTAATAATTGCTCAATCTGAGCATAAATTATTGTCACTCTGTATCGAGATAAGGTATTTACTAACAAGGCCATGAGACAAACTAGGTATCAGAGAGCTGTGTGGTTATTTGTTTACCATGTAGCTGTCGTCCTATATAGCGATACCTGGAAATTACATAATATTTAGTTTTTGCACTTGCCAGGTTTTATTTTACAGATAAAGTAATCTTATTAATACAGTTAAAACTCCAATTAACTTGAAGTCTTTTTGTAAAGTAAAATCATAAAAGCAAATATATCACATCACATAGCGGTTTTGTGTCTTTCAAAATGACACCTCGATACCCATGCCAGATCAGATAATACTCGGATCAGGTTAGTAAATCATTTCCACATCATTGACATACAGATTTCTCTTCACGTGTCATTAATGTTATATGAAAGTACTGAGATAATAAGCTCTTAGGAAATATGTCATAACAGTTTTTACGAAAGAACAAAATTCAAAATTCGAAATCACAAGCGAAGTGAGTAATATACGAGCTATAAGTGATCTAACATTCATACATTTTATTCGGTTGTTGATTAGCCATTTGAAATAAAGAGAATTTACTGAACGCATATAGGCCTGTCTGTGAATTAGACATTTAAAAAATATACACAGGAAGCGTTCATAAATTAATCACTCTGGATATGAAGGAAAAAGTAATAAGGTAATATATACTGAAGAAAAGCTTTGTTTTGCGGATCTGTCAATATCGTCTCTCCAATCAATTAACACACGGGCCACACAATATATAGGTTAAAGACGAACAAACAAACGAACGATTTTATTAATTTATCTGGGCAGGAATTATGCTTGCGTGATATTAAAAAGTTGTGTTATTAAGCGACAGGGGAAGAAAACTAAAATTTAAATGACCCCGATTAGATAGACATGTCGTTATTAAAAACGGTAATCTGGGTGTGCTGATCTTCCATAGAGATTCAATGGACACAGCATGATGCTATACCTTTTCAAACTCGAGAACAGTGCGTCATATTCAATAAATATGCATGATCGCCTCGAAAGTTAGTATGTCTCCTTAGTTATTGATAAGAAATTATTGTACGATTGACTTAACGAAAAGGTACTTGTGCGATTATGACAACTACCTACTCATTCAGAACGCCGTATGTCATAAACTGGTATGGACATTCTCTCTACTCATAAAAATAGTAAGTTATTGTCGGAGATTAGCTCAAACTGCCCAGCCCTTCACTGGCTGTGTGGTAATATTGGTAAATGCCTCCTTGTATGTATTCGGGCCATAGTCAGGCACCTTTGACTGACAGGGCAAACACTAATTACAGAGCTACAGAAGTTCGTTTTTGAACGACCAGGATTTTATCGCATCTTGGATCGGATTGCCCGGACTCAACTCTATGCCCATCTTTCCAGAGACTCAAACTGTCAGACTTGACTTATATAAATGAATCAGCCCATTGACTCCGTCCGTATTTATACAGCGCTAAGTCGTTTGTCTGATGTTCGTTGGACCACAGAACAAACTGACACCGATACCTCCAGAAAACGCTCTTACTTGGCAACAAACAAGTCAGAATTTCTACAGACATGTATTTATTGCTCCGTGGATAGGCCTTGATGTTAAAACACAAGATATATTGATTTCTGATAGATTCGAAGGGAATTTTGGGTTTCACCAACATATTGTTTCAAACACTTTTTAAAAGTTCTTGAGATATATAGGCCTAGCACATTTTCTTAATTACAAGTCAAACTTTCTACAAAATAATAAACATTTATAGTTTGTTGCTCACAGAGAGTGCCTTATCTGGTATGTAAGTATCTAGCTTGAATCTCATCTTAAGGACCTGTCTGACACTGTTGCAAGGCGATTGTGGTGATGTCTTTAGAAACAAGTGGATTTCACTTATCCAGCCAGCGGAAATATTTCCACAGGGAGTTACTACCAGGTGCATCTGTGTCGACACAGAGGATGTTACAATGCGCAGGAAACGTATTATTCTAATAGCACTGTTTAGAAATAAACATGGCAAAAACCGAGGCTTACGTGTAGAGAAGAGAACACTTTCACTTTTTACTTGATGGACCTTTATTTACATAAATACTCTGAAATCACGTCTTTGTAGTTCCGACGAATTAGATTAGATTTGCCTTCGTGGAATTATTTCTCGAATTTAAGTACAATTTAAAACATGAAAGACGATTAAAGCCGTCCTTGGGAAACCAATATAAATGACTTCTCCAGTTTGGTATTCACGGTAATTCCTGGCTGGGTGTCGATGGCAAAATTACCCAGCGTGGCTGGAATGCACTTCTGATAAATATATGTAATTGACTTAGGATCTCACTGGGGACACATTTTCACAATTAGTTCCCGTGGATAAATTCCGATAGTGATGGTCTCTATAGAACTGTTCTTACGAGGATAAAGGAAAAAGATACTTGTACAGCACGGACATTCCAATAGGCAAACGACAAACGATATTCTGTGGTAATAAAAGAAAGGTGTGGCTTTCCTTGGACATAGTTGTTTGTCATTCCAATTTCAATCATCTCGGTAAAAACACTCGGATATATCGCGTTTATTGGACAAAGTCATATAAAATAATAAACCTCACCAAGTAAACGGAATTTTTGATGCAGCCCAAAGATTTTAAAAAATACGTGATTACTATAAGCCACAATCCTTTCGTAATTGATCTCAATCAAAAAGAAAAAATCGAGCACATATTCATCATAATGTTTTACTGCATATGGAATCTGAGGAGAGATATAAATCTTTTTTTTTTGCTTACCACGAATTCGTAACCAAAAAGTTACTCGTCAGTTATGAGAAACAGATGCAAATCAGCTTAGTGAGTTCCTCGCAAATTTTATTCTGCATTAGGTTTGGAATGATAACCAGTTTTTATATGGAGATTGTGTTTAACGTTGAATGAAGCGTTGGCTTTACGTCTACAATAAATCGATAGATTTTTCTTCAGTTAACAATATAAATTATTGTAAATCTGTATCCAGATGACGTATTTACTAACAAGGCCACCACACGAGACAGACGAGATGTCAGAGAATTGCGTGGTTAAACGTTTACCATGTAGCTGTAGTCCTATATAGCGATACCTCGAGATTACGAAATGTCTAGTTTTTGTTCTTGCCAAGTTTCACTTTACCAGTCAAGTAGTCTGTTATTCTGTTTGGTACAATCGCTATTCTCAGACATTCTTTAAGACTGGAGATTTAGTTTAACGTTGAATGAAGCGTTGGCTTTACGTCTACAAGAAATCAATAAATTTTCCATCAGTTAACAATATAAATTATTGTTAATCTGTATCCAGATGACGTATTTACTAACAAGGCCATCACGAGACAAACGAGATGTCAGAGAATTGCGTGGTTATAAGTTTACCATGTAGCTGTAGTCCTATATAGCGATACCTCGAGATTACGAAATGTCTAGTTTTTGTCCTTGCCAAGTTTCACTTTACCAGTCAAGTAGTCTGTTATTCTGTTTGGTACAATTGCTATTCTCAGACATTCTGTAAGCGGAATATTAGTTACAATCACTACTGAGCCAAGATTAATAAATCTCTAGCAAACCCGCTTGAATATCCGTCGCCATTTTTCCATTCGGAAAGATCGCTGATTACTGTTGTCAATTTGGGAAACATTGTGGCGCCGAGTTACATTTTATATAGCATGCTAAGTAAAAAACAGCACAAACAATTGAAGGGGCCATTAATTGTATTCACTTAAGTGAAAATATAAAAACATATATAAAGCATTTACATTTGAATTTAGACACTGGGTAGTTTAGGATTTATATCTCTTTAAAAATGTAAGTACATAGCTAAAGGAAACAAATACGATATACGGTAAATATAATGTGGAATTTGTGACCATAGACTTTCACTTAAGTGTGAATTTGCTTCCTGAAATCGGGCCCTAGACTATAAACATTGAGGTTCAAAATATATGCGCCGCATCAAAGGGTTCAAGGTGGGATTATTCTGTTTTAACATCTTGTATTCCGTAGCTCGAGAAAAAAAGTGGTTACGTTTATTTACCCAGGAACAGATTGGTGATTAGTTTTTTGTGCCAACTGTGGACTGGATTCGGATTTATATAGTGACATTTAATATACATTGTAGGTTTCTTCCCTCGCACCAAAAATGTTAAGCATGCCTATAATTAATGTACGTAACCTATATGTAAACCGGACTCTGAGGTATAGGCAACTAGGCAAAGGCCCTCTTAAATTTACCTACCCAGAATCTATTTTAACAACCAAAACTATCAAAAAGCTAAATTGTGTTTAACCCATACAACTCGTTGAGCATTGAGATACGGTAATGAAAAAATATAGGTTATTTCTCGTTGTTTTAGCTATACAACATAAAAACACTAGGTATTAAGGGTAAAAAAAAATGTTAACTGTTATTCGGTTACATATACTAATTCCTACGTTCTCCTTTCTATACACTATTCAACCTATTGTAAACCATTTCAGTAAAAGAAAACGATATCTTCTTTTTGCAGCCGAGAAAAATTACATCACGAAAAACCAGAAGGTTAATTATATTCTATATAAGGCAAAGCTGTTCGGGATCAGCTGCGGTAATATTTTCTTTCCGTCAGCAATATATATCTTTTTTTACCGAAATCTTATTAATTCTGTTAAAACTCCAATTACCTTAGAGTTTTTTGTAACGTCAAATCCAAAAAGAAAATATATCACATCACATAGCGGTTTTGTGTATTTAAAAATGATATCCATACCAGATGAGATGATACTCGGATCAGGTTAGTAAATCATTTCCACATCATTGACATACAGATTTCTCTTCAGGTGTCATTAATGTTATATGAAAGTACTGAGATATTAAGCTCTTAACAAATATTTCATTACAGTTTTTTATGAGAAAAAAACCTTCAATATTCTAAATCACAAGCGAAGTGAGTAATATACGAGTTATACAATACATAACGTTCATACATTTTATTCGGTTGTTGATTAGCATGTTAAATAAAGAGAATTTACTGAACACATATATCTCTGAATTGACAATTTTAAAAAACACAACACGAAATCGTGCATAAATTAATCACCCTGGATATGAAAGAAAAAGTAATAACTTAATATATGCTGACGAAAAGTTTTATTTTCCTAATCTGTCAATATCGTCACTCCAATCAATTAACAGTCCTCTGGCTAATGGTAGTTTGTTTGAAGAGTAGCAAAGCTGTCTTTACTTAGCAATGGAGGAAAATTAACTTTCCAACATTATGGAAACACTTCACATCTTGGTTGTGCTAGTGCCAATTATTGTTGGAATACACTGCCGTCATATAAGTTAAATACCCTTGAGCACGGCGTAAGAAAACAATCAACCAATTAACACACGGTCCACACAATATATAGGTTATAGACCAACGAACGAACGAATGATTTTATTGATATAATTGAGCAGTAATTATGCTCGCGGTATATTAAAAAGTTGTTTATAAAGTATGCGAAAGGGGAAGAAAAAATTAAAATTAAATGAGACGGATTACAAACTCATTCCGTTATTAAAAATGGTGTTCTGACTGTGTGGATAGATTTCATAGAGTTTTAGTGGACATAGCATGCTATACCTTTTCCAACCCTATAACATTGATTCGTTGTGTTTCATCACAAAACAAGAAGTGGTTATCCCGAAATTGTATAGTTATGTTACCCCACTTCTAAAAGTTGTTCAAATCTTATATTGCTTCATATTCAATAAATATGCATGATGATTGCCACGAAAATTAGTATGTCTGTTTAGTTATTGATAAGAAATTGCTGTACCATTGAGCTAACGTAAAGGTACTAATGCAATTAAGAAGACTACCTACTCTTTCAGAACACCGTATTTCATAAGCTGGTATGGACATTCTCCCTTCTCATAAAATAGTAGGTTATTGTCCGAGATTAGTTCAAACGACCCAACCTTATGCTGGCTGTGTGCTGATGTTGGTACATGTGTCTTTATGGTTATTCGGCTCAAAGTCGGACACCTTTGACTGACAGGGCAAACACTAATTACAGAGCTATACAGAGACTCGTATTTGAACGACCAGAACTTTATCGCAGCTTGGACTGGAATGCCTGGAATCAACTACATGTATATATGCCCATGGATCTTGTCAAAGACTACAGATGATCAGACCTTTGGAAATCAATCAGCCCGTTGGAATTCATACAGCACATTATGGTTTGTCTCAAGTTCATCTCAACCACAGACTAGGACAAAACCTGACACCGATACCACCAACAAAACGATCTTACTTGGCAACAATCAAGTCAGAATTTCTACAGACAGGTATTTATTATTCGGTGTATAGGCTTTGATGTGCCATGTTGAAACGAAACATATATTTACTTTTGATAGATTCGAAGGGAATTTTTGGTTTCACCAACATATTGTTTCAGACACTTCTTACAAGTTCTTGACATATACCACATTTTCTTAATCACGATTCAAAATTTCTACAAAATAATAAACATTTCTAGTTTGTTGCCCCGCAGAGGTTACCTGATCTGGTATGTAAGTATCTAGCTTGCATCTTGTCTTCATACATTTTGAAACTGTAACGGGGCGATTGTGGTGTTCGTTTAGGAACTGGTTTTAGACCTTGGCCTAACTTATAACTGTTAAGGTATCTGAGGGTATGGAATTTAATTCGTCGGAGAAGTCTCCTTGTGAATCATCTTGGGATCGGGTCCTTAAAAAGACCATAACAAGTCAGTTTGAAGGCAACAAGGGTGCTACAATTCCTGTTAAACCGTATTATTTGGGATTTAATAATTCCCTGGAATGTACTTGGAGGATGACAGGATAAAGCATGGAGTAGTTTATGACAAGCCGTTTTATCACTTCTACCTTTATTCTACATATGTTAAATTCTTTTTCACATATGTGAAATTCTTTTCAACATATGTAAAATAAATAATTAATTTCACATATGTGAAAAAGAATTCAACATATGTGGACAAAAATTCACATATGTGAAATTCTTTTTCACATATGTGAAATAATACGGTTTAGAATTTCACTTATATGGCAAAGAATTCAACATTTGTGAAAAATAATTCGACATATGAAAAATAAACCACCCCCGTTATTGCCGAAGCCATATCGTTTGACTCACTCATATACCTGATGGTCGACAGACGGACTCGATCCCGTGAACGGTACATCGAAGTAGGATTAGTTAGCGCATACGCTAACCACTAAGCCACGGCCACGGGCCTGATATACAATTAGAAGAGAAATCCGTACTTTGCTCTACATGTATACGGGTGGAACTTTTTTATTTTATTTTTATGATTGGTTGATTGATTGATTGATTGATTGATTGGTTGATTGATTGATTGATTGGTTGATTGATAGATTGATTGATTGATTTGTTTGGGCCATTCATTCCTGCATTTATTTATTTTTTATTTATTTATTCTTTTATTGATTTAAAAAGTAGATTTTCATCACACTTATAAAGTCAACAACACGGGGTTATTTCTGCTTTGTTCTGCTCTATGTGATCTATCTCCGAGATTAAACCGGTTTCAATTGGCGTAATATACGTCTTAAGAAACATGTGAATGTCACTTATCCAACCAGCGGAAGTATTTCCCCAGAGATTTATTACCAGGTGCATCTGAACCTACCCGGAGGAGGGGACAATGCCCAGACAACTTAATATTCCAGTAGCGTATTCAGCTGGAAATCTTTTTCATTCTTAACAGAGGGATAAGCCAAGCCAATAATGTCATGTTCTTCACATAAATTGTCTCCATTCACTAAGGTCTACATTTAATACGCTCCTCTCCAATTTCCTGTTGTAGTTGTCAGGTGGTGGTATAGTAGTGGGAATTAGGCCGTTTTAACGTCCATTCACACGGCAACATTCAAACTGGATTCAATGCAAAAACTGACCTAAATTCTGTTTGACGTGGCCGGTGTGAACGAATAAGTGTGTTTTAAGCTGGTTTATATCCGCAACTTATCAAATAAAAAGTAAAATAAATTTAATACTATTTTTTTTTACAGCGCATACATTCACCCCTACAAAAATTTTGTGCAGTTCGAAAATTATACACCAGCGGTAGGATGGGTTGAAATGTTTATAGGATGGGTTGAAATGTACTTATATTTAAGAAATAAGACCCCGTCATTATTTATATGGATGATATAAAATAGAAAAAATGTTTCCCTAACAGCTCTTCCACCTGAAACTATGTCAAAATTGACGATATAACAGGGTTATGGAAACCTTGTTTCTTAAATACGTGGTACTATCTTATGAAACCTGTTGAAATAACTAACGCGTAACACTTTAACAATACACATTCATTAGCCATTAGGTTAGTATAACACACAATTTGTACACTGGGCTATATTACCTAGTTAACCGTTAACTGTACAACTGTTTATGTACTTTTTAAATAAAAACATTTGCTATTTTTTCATAAACAATGCTTGATATATACAATGTAAAATAGAATCTTTTTCCACCATAAAGCCAAAGTCGACTTTCGGACTAAGCCAAATATTTTTTTTCGCATGTCCTTTCTATGGTTCCGTGTTTATGGGATCTAAGAAAACTTAGATATATTTTGTTTTTGACAGGCGTTGGCGAAGTATCGATTTCCAGCCTCTGGCATTGCCATGTAGGGATATAGGGCTTAACCGACGGGTTAGGCCTCTCTCTATTGTGCTAGGTATCAATAGGATATAAGAGTGGTTCAAAATACCGTCTAAGGGACACAATTCATATTGCTTACTTTTACGTTTGTGTGATTGCTTCCCTTGAACTCTGAAACTGGGTTTTCCGCAATGGTGTGCATTAAGTAGGCCTATATAGAACCTGGATTGGTGCTCTTTAATGGCAACTGATTAATATAAGATTTAATTCAATTATCAAATATCCATGCAGGAAAAATCTAACCTAAATAACTGAAGCTCGCTTTTCCATGTTCCATTAATTCATTTTGTTGGAAATCTACATAGGCCTACATGAAATTACGCAGGCCTAAGCACATAGTGAAAGGCTATTCAGTTCCTTATTTGAAACTATTGACACACGCTATGCGTAGAAACCTACTTGATATAGGCCTACCAAACCAATATGTTTGGCCTTATCGCATTGTAGAAACCCCTTTCTTCTTTCGTCTACATCGTTTTCTTTCCAAATAGACCAGCTGTATATCTTTGTTGATTTGTTTGTTTGTTTGATTGGGGTATAACACCGTACTTAACGTTACTGCGCTCACGCAACGGTTCGCAACACACAAAGACAAGAAAGGACAAATACACGACATGACATGCAAACAGATCATTTCCATATGTTGCCCAGTAGCTCTGAGAGCAACAGGGCAACAGGACGATCAAGCTTCCACATGTTGATATTATAAGCATCTCAATCTGACTCAAACGTTTGGCTTGTTTCTATAGAAAGTCCGGTGTAATACTTCCCAGTTTCCATATTTAGTGTGATAATTTTTCATAAACCAATTTTTAAAATATATTCCAGCTCATTGGTTTCAAATATAATGCGTTTTATCTGGAGTATAAAAGGAAAATTGATAAAGTGGTGTCTCTATACTAAACTTGTTAAGACACAACTTCATTAAAATATAAATGAATGCCTATACATTTGATTGGCTGTTTTTTGTTCGGAAATGTAGAGGATATATGCATTTGTGTATTTGTATCATACTTTGTCAGTCCATAGGGCCTGTAAGTCAGATTGATAGCCTTGTAATCGAGTCCGATTAAGGGGAGGCTACTTAGTTATCGGGCGCCATGTACAGGTAATTACCCACATTATCTCCCTTGCATTGTATTCGCATTGATAATGGATTTTTATTTTTTGTTGTTGATGTTTTAATTTTATGCATTTATAGAGACATAAACTATTTTATAAAATTTACACATTTGTCAATTCCTGTTTTTCTTTTTAAAGACAAAACATGTGTTAAGGTAACTGGTTTCATTTCTATCGCTTTCAGTTTTTTTTTTAAATGATAATTTATTATTATTATTATATAATTTTTTTTTTTTGCTATAACGATTCTATGTATTTATAATTATATATGAAAGATTTGTTTTGTTATGTTATGGAAAGCATCATTCTGTCCACGTGCGACCATGTAAACATTGGATGTGACATCACCGGTGACCTTATCCCGGCAGCGGTAAACTTAAAAAGATGGCGGCCTCGACTTTCCACAGTACGGCTTCCACGCAGTTAGCCAAAATCCCCGAGAAAACAACAGATAGTGGACATGATTATCTGCAAAGTAATGACCTGGAGGAAAACGGAGACTCTGGTAGCTGCGATGAAGATCAAAAAGGAGGCAAATCAAGGTTTAAAGTTGAATTTGTTGATGAATCGCGAAAGAAAGGGCATCCGAATGGTTGGGAATCACCACGCGATGTACACAGACATCGCCATGTGTCCGGCCGGGAGCGCAGAGACAGTGGCCGGTCTGCCAGGGAAAGGAAAGACAGTGGCCGTGACAGAAAATATTCTGAGCCTGATTCTCCCGTCTTGTCTGTCCGCTCCATGAGCCCAACGAACACTTATGTTGGTTATGACACACACAATCTGAAAACATTTGGTCACAACACGCACGAGGCCTTGCCACATGTTGACCATTACAGAGATCTGCTGTCAACCAGTGCTACTCACGCTCACAAAGCAAGGCCAACTTTAGATGAACTGCACGAAGAAAAGGTAAACAAGGTTTTTGTTAGCTAGCCTAGTTATTGATCATATAGTAAATAAATAATCTGTTTGATAATTATGATAAATCGTCATGGAGATTTTTAAACTGTCTATATCTCTATTTATAAGCTTTTTGATGCATAATTAAAAAAATCGCATTCGCCATCGAAGATGAAAGACCTTTCTATTGTGAATGTGGAGAACACTAAATATTTTCTGAATTTCTCAGTGTTGGACGTCAAGATAGATTACAACAATCTCAGGTTTTTCTGTTGAATTTAGAGTTACATGTAGCCCTACTTGTCATGTACAGGCAGTCAGCCAACGTGTTCTCTTTAGCATCACATGATGTTTTGCCTAGAATAAATGATAATAAAGCCATGTAAGCCGTCTTCATGTAAATTAAAGCCCTTAAATGATTGTTCTACTATCCCACTCCTTGTCACGCTTCTTTAGTTTCATGCTCACATCCATGCTAAATGTAATTGAGAACCATTGATGCAACGTTCACTGCATCTTAAAACACAGCATGATATCAGCCAAGCAAAACGATGGCCTATAAGCTACTTTTACTGGGCCCATCCACAATAACTACATATATATGTAGCTCTTCATTTATTCAAAATATATGTAGCTGATAGTCATCCATTCAACAGATAAAACAAACTAAAAAATATTTAGTACTCTCTTGAGGTATGGTACCAGTATTCTTGTCTCACATCTGTTATTTAATTAAACTAACCATCAGTTCTGTTCCTTTGGTTAGAAATTTGTGATAACTCATCTCCTAACATTTTTTTTAACTGCTTAAGCCGCCACTTCACAAGCGTATAACCCCCATAAAAAAGAAATGTTGGCGTAATGTTTCGTTCTTATTTTCAGTTTTACTTTGTTCAATTTTTTATTTTTTATTTTTTTATTTTATCAACTTTGATCCCTACTTTAAATTTGAGATGCTTCTAATCAAGGAGCAGTCAATGGCCTAAAGTGTACATGTACTTATATTATAAGTATTATCAGCAACATTTGTGATTTTATAACACCTGGACGGAATTCTTGTTCAAGGACAGGGTTTTACCTGGCTCCCCCAAGTACAGGGGTTGAAATGTTCAATGTTGGCCTAGGAGCCATTGGCCCCTGGCCTAACAATTTCTAGGAGCCAATGATATTTTTCAGGGGCCAAAATTTTTCGGTAACCGTGAACAAGTAAACAAGTTGAAACAAAGATAACAGTGTCAACATTCAAATAAAACAACAATGAAAGAACTGCGTGTCTTTATTTCTTTTTATATTTAATTATTAATTATAATAAAACTCAAACATCATGAATTCCACATATAATTCACA
>JAQQZZ010072246.1:0-21423 GCA_030265115.1 Mopalia vespertina
CACCGGGATTCGAACCCGGGACCTTTGGGTTACAGGCCCAACACTCTACCGACTGAGCTACAGAGGCTCACGGCATATATACTATATGTATGTATTTTTGAATTCTGGCTGAATATGTATATATTTTTTTTTTCAAAATGTTTAGAATACTCCTGTACACAATTATAATACAATGTTTGTATAAGTGTAATGATGTACATGTCCATGTAAGTATCCTATATAACTATATTATAAATATGAACACATGGAGTTGACTTCTCCTCCAGGGGGTGAAGCAGAGTTCAGTCTAACTCAGAACTGAGAAGAAACAGCTCTTCGATTTGGATTGTGAGGGTTGGCCTGATTTAGTGTATTTTTATAGGTCATTCAAGTCTGAGAAGCACCATCAATACATGTAACCTTTGTAACTCTCAGAATTGATACATGTATATTTGTGGAGGGGGGGGGGGGACAGGCCACACCTTTAACCCATCGTTCTATTTTTATCCTTGATTCTTTTATTTTGTAGAACTGTCGTTTATTGAAGTACATACATGTACATTGTAAAACTAGCATTCCAAAACTGTTCAATAGACACAACCATCAATTGTCAACATGAAGTCAATCCGTTTGTGATATCTGCGTCCATTCTGTATTGTTTGTTGCCAGTGATACCAGGGGTTGATTCCTACACACATTACTACTGGCACCCCCTGTAATAGTTACATGAGTGAAATAACCATAAGTGAATATTATTTAGGACATGTACATGTGTCGGCTTTGCACCTTACATGTAACTACATGTATCAGTATGTTAATAAGCAGTCTGACTCTAGTTTTGAGGTCAATTGTTGAGTTGAGTTAGATGTTTGAATTTATATGTCCTCATCAATCTGATCATAATCAGACCAATAAAGCTTCCCATGTTTCATTTGTCACAATTACAATCTGATGCCGATGTCTAACAAACAAGCCCGCTGGTTTATTAAGGGCAGTTTGTTTGAAGAGTCGCAATGCTGTCTTTACTTAGCACTGAAGGAGAGTTAACTTTCCAACATTATGGAAACACTTCACATTTTGGTTGTGCTAGTGTCAATTATTGTTGGAATACCCTGCCGTCATATTAGTGAAATACCCTTAAGTACAGCTTAAAACACCACTCAATTAATCGATCCTGAGTGTTGATTGGTTTGTAAAATTTACCAATCACAGAGCAGCTTCTCAAACCTAGTTTATAAATGTTTGTGACTTTTATGTCAAAACATCTAATTGTTTGATCTGGGTTGTATGCCATACTGAAGGTTATTTCACTCATATGACTGCATGCCAGGTAAATGGGTGAAAGAAACTACCCCCCGACGCCACTGGCAACAAAGACCAGCCAAAGACAGGAGAATCACAGGATGTAATACAAACAGATCAGCAACAGGAAGCTACCTCTCAACCTTAATAAAAATAAGAGATTTTTATACAGGTCTTGCTTGTCTCTGTACTTGATTCAGTGTTTACCAAAGCTTCGTGTTATCAGGGTTTTAGTCCCACAACTATGTAGGATGGTTACCTTCCATGAACCCAGCCTGGAAGCCAAGCCTAATTGCACACACGTTAACAATTGATAATGTACAAGTACATACATGTACATGTATGTGATGGCTTCAGATCTTAATTGTGATAGACAATACACAGGAAGCTTTTTTTATCTGATTTTATTCAGATTTATGTCACTATAGGCAGGTTACGGTCTTTGTTTTTTTGTTTTTTGTTTTTTTTTTCGTTATAAGCTTTGTTTAACAGTTCGCATGAATGTCTTGTTATTGTATACATGTAGCCGTTGACTGATAAACTTTTATCGTCACTAATTTGCTATCGTATGTTTGTATCTTTTCAGTCATGTAGAACAAATCACAACATGGCATGACCCAAGAAAGTCCATCAGTACCTCAGCACTAAATCAACAACAACAGCAACAACAACTTCCTCCGCCACAAACAAGCCCCGTCACAGCACCCCTTTCTCCCCCTAACTCTAACATACAAGCACAGAATCTTGGCCCCCTACCCCCGGGATGGGAACAAGCTACCACGCCCAACAACGAGGTCTATTTCATTAATCATGTTGACAAGACGACGAGCTGGTTCGACCCTAGACTTTGTGAGTAAAAGAAATCTTAATCAAGTGTACACTGTTTGTAAAGACACTTTATTTTGAGTTGAAGTGAGAGTTATGCTAAACTTTGAAAATAAATATAATATATAATGTCCTCTAGAATTCTCCTAACTTTTTCTGCTCTTAAATCTAGGATATGATTTTAATAACACTATTTATCAACTCATTGGCTAAGTGATTGGAGGGTTAAGCTCTTAGACCTATGAGGCAGCTCATTGCTGATCAGTATGGGATGCCTTTGTATGATCACCAAGTGATGTGAGTGAAATAACCTTGAGTACAACATAAATTGTTTGTATCAAAGATGAATACATGTAGGTACACTTATGTTGTTTTCTTACAGAATGCTGTTTGTTAACTAATAGACGCATACAAGATGTACTCATGCTGAGAAATTTCTGCATAAATAATCTAAAAGTTTAGGAAACTACATGTAACTTATGTGTGTATTTTATCAATTTTAATGTGAAATGTATGTCACAGTTATGGACTACTATTTTATGAAGTTTTGCCCGTCCACATAAACTGAAATAATATTGAGAGCTTGGAATTGGAAGAGCCTTTGATTGTATGTAATGTTTGGTGTGTAACACCTAGCTCAAGGCTTGTATTTCACTTTTGGTGACAGTTCTTTAATTAAAACTAGCACAGGCATTGATAGAAAGTGTTTTGCTTTTTTGTAAAGTTAATCTTTCTCCAGTAAAAAAGAAAGAAGCATTGCTACGGTCTTTATAAACTACCCAAAGCCTTTGGAAAAATGTGGAAATTATCTTTGTTGAATAACTTTCAGCGGAGCACATGCAACGACCAACAATTCGACAAGGTCAGGGCAACTTACCAGTCGTTCAGATGCAGAATCCACCGCCAGCACCAAGCCCCGGCAGTCAACAACGAATGACGCAGGCAGAACGACAACGTCAAATGCAACTACACAACCTCGAAATGGTAAAGGAGATGTTGAGGAAAAGGCAAGAGGAGGTCTCCAGAAAAGTTAGTGATCAAAATATTTTTAAAATGTCAAACAAAAAATCTACGAAAATAATGTTGCAAAATAAATCTAGGCTTGTATTCCTTTCTCTTGAGATGTGTGTAGGTCACCCTAAACAACTGGTGATTAGAATCTTGATCGTTTCCTGGAGTTTGTCTTTGAGTCCTCAGTTTTGAAGTGGATGACCTTCGGTAGGTATTGTTGAAGTATAAAAAGCCAATAAATATTGCTATTTTTATTTCCACTCTTTTCATTTATTGGAAAGTGGATAATGATGAAAACAAAAATGTTTACGTCTCCATGTTTGATATTATATGTTACTCAAGCAATTAAAAGGGCTTATTGAATAAAAGATCTGTAGTTTTAAGTTATATTTCAGGATTGGTCTAATAATTATGGTGTTTACAAAGCCCATACTGCTTCGCTTCTTTTCAACGTGTCACCCTTGTTTACAAATTGAACATAACCCTTAAATTGGTTAATGCATGCATACACATGTGATATGAGGTTCAGTCTAACTTTAAACACTCTGTGAAGTTAGGTTGAATTGGATTTGTTTTAACGTTTTTTTTCTTTTTGATTTTATGAGGTTTATCTGAAGTTTCGTAATGCTTTCTAACCATAATAAAATAAATTGGTTAACAGGGTTTGGCTCAAGACTTCAGCAATGACATTTTTATAGTTGTGAAGCCAGAATGATATTCCAATTGGTAAAGACAATAACTATAATATTTTGATTTGAGACAAAATAAATAAGCAAGTAATATTTTTTATAAAGAATTAATGGCTCAATTTTGAAATTCCTCTTTTTGTAGGGCGTTTGGCGTGGAGTAAGTTATATTTCTACAATGTTGTTATTGCTCAGCACACTGTCTTTCGCTTTTGATAAAGTATTTAAACTTAATATATATATATTTATATATCTTATGGTGTATATACAAGTATATGTATGTATGTAGCGGTGGTCTCCCTTCAGTAGTGTTTGGTACAGCTACTCACTAGATGGCGCTTATTTTTGGCAGCCATGTTTCCTACATTTAAAATTTTTACTTTTTGGGAATTCTGAACAAAAACTGTATACAGTTTAGAAATTAATTTAAAACATCTGTAGTCTCTGCTCTTCTTTTAATAGTAGAAATCTTTTTGAAAGACTTAACTTGCCTTTGAACGTACCAAATACCCCTTTTGGGAGATTCGGGCATCCAAATATTGAAACTGCTGGAGGATGTGAATATGCATGCATTGATACAGCTTTGGGTAAAAACTTTCACTTCTTATCTGACCTTTGAACTCTCTGGAATGATATTATTCTCGGCAGCAGCAGGTGATGGGCTTATATCCAATTTGTAAACATCCTAATCATTAGACTTTCCAACTGAATAGTCAATAATATGTTATATTTACTTTGTGCTTCAGCCCTCAGGCTAAGGGCAGGTTATTTTAAGCACAATTAGGTTGTCTTTACCATACAATCGAATAATTTTTTTCAGAGGAGCTAATATTTTTGCAGAAAATGTCAAATGTTGGCAGAACAATGCAAAATGCCAGTAGAACAATGTAAAGTGCTGACAGAACAAAGTTAAATGCCAGTAGAACAATGTAAAGTGTTGGCAGAACAATGTAAAGTGTTGGCAGAACAACGTAAAATGCCGGTAGAACAATGTAAAGTGCCAGTAGAACAATGTAAAGTGTTGGCAGAACAATGTTATGTACACAACAATGCACAATGGCCTTACAGAAATGTATACACTAAACTTTATACACAATGGTATACTATATGTCACTGTGAATATGGTATAAGTGTGGACCAATTCTGTTTTACATTTGGACTGCTGAAGCATTCAGTAAACTGGCCCGTGGTTGGAGGGAGCTTCCTGTTGCCCAGGTGCCCTCAGAACTTGAGAGAAACAGGAAGATTATCTGTTTGTGATGTCTGTATGGCGTCCTGTGATTGTCCTGTACTTTTTTTTTGTCTTTGTTTGTTGCCAGTGGCTTTGAAGGTGGTTTCTTTCACCCATTGGGCTAGCACATGTACGGCCTTAAAACCCAATCAATCAAACAACAGAGCAATTAAATTACACATAAAAACTCCTGGCTGTTATTCCTCTTCAGATGTTAAAGGAATTTGCCATCACTTCTGATGTAGTGTTTTTATATGAATTCTTTTGTCATAGGCATATAAGTCATATACAAGTATAGGATGTTCAAAATCCAAGAAAGTAGAGTTTTTAATGTACCAGTGCTATTCAGGATTCAGGCAGCACATTTACTGTCCTAAAATTTCTTATAGATCCTTTATGTCTGTGTAAGTACCGAGTGGGTGAGGAAGGATTGTCTAAGCTTCCTCAACGCCTTGTCTTTAGTCACAAACCGCAAGATTGAACATAAACAAAATTACTTTTATTGGACTTATGTTTTAGACTATGTCAATGTTTCTATTCAAATAATTGCATGCTGGTCCTCGATGTTTGTTATGGCTATGTTACACCTCTCTATTGATCATACTGTGATGTCGTTATATGGTGCTTATCATTGTTGCTGCTGCCTTACTGTATTGTTGTACTGTTACATGTATGATATTTGTAGATAATGTCATTTGTGTTCTGGTGTTAGCTTTCTTTGTTAAATACTTGATGATACAATGTAGATTCAAGCAAAAGTGTCGATTTAATATTTGAGTCTAAAGAGACTGGAGGAAACTTAGATGTGGTGGTCAGCTCTGTAAATTTACACACTGTCTCTTTTTGTACCATGTAGTACTATATCCTGGGCATGTGTGTGACATTGTTTGTTGCCTGTGACGTCCTGGGTGGTAGGCCCGCTGCCATGGCTTAGTGGATAGCATGTCGGCCTACTAATCCTACTTCTATGTACCTCTCACGACCATCAGTCTTATGAGTGAGTCTCACAATGTGGTGCCCACGGCCGTGGCTTAGTGGTTAGTGACTACGCTTTCTGAGCCTACTTCGATGTACCATTTATAGGATCGAGTCCCTCTGTCGACCCTCGAGTATATGAGTGAGTCACAAAATGTGGCTCCGGCAATCGCGTGGGTGGTTTTTACGAGGTTTCCTCTCGGTTTTCCATCGTAATAAGGCAAGGAGCAGTGTGAAGTGGACAATCCGTCGTCATATAAGTGAAATACCCTTGAGTACGACGTTAAACCCCAATCAAACAAACAAATCCCCTTTACTGTAGAAACAAAATGATTCTTTTTCACTTCAAAGGTTACAGAGTACATAATGTAATTCAGAGTTATCTCTTTATTAACACCCCTAAAACAGTTAAAAGATGCCTTCATTAGTCAGCTTTTTTGTTTAAGGAGGGTAAAAAACAAATCTCACTTGTGTTGTTATGTTAAACTTTATTATACAAACATATGTATGCCCATTATTTATTCAACGGAAATGTAGACAGATAGGTGTAAACAGGGTCTCAATACTTCTTTCATCAAAACCAGGGGGGCCACCAAATTTGAACAAAACTATACTCTTCTGATGTGGCTATTATATAGGTTATAGGTAACACACTATATATAGAGCTAGAAATACCAGAAATCCATCAAGAAAAGATGGTTCTTTCTTTCAAATATATTATTATTCTTTTTCTCGTGGTGGCCTTTTTGAAAAAAAATCTTCAAAGCTGATTAATTGAACCCAGTGTTTATATGAGAGCATTAAGTGTATGTGCAAGGGGGATAATTTAGTGTCTTGAGTCTCACACACATTCAAAACATGGAGGTTGTCAGTCGCTGATGTATTTAACAATGCTGCATGAAATTTTGTGGGAGATTGTAAATTGTCTTGCCCCTTTGAAATTATTCCAAATGTAATATTAATTAAATAAGGATGTGTTCTGTCTATTTTTGTCAGGTTTTCTTTTCCCTTCTTTTAACAATACCATAGCATGTGCATGGTCATCTAAGAAAATCTCTCCCGTATTTGTTGTTTGTTTGGTTGAAACAGAAGCTAACCCTACCAATAGAATTAAAGGTTAAAAACAGTTGTTTGATTACAGAAGGGTTTCAGGTAAACCTTTTTCCAAAATTTTAGAAATTAAAAAAAAAATGGAAAACTATTTACAATTCTTTATTAAACTATGTGGTAGTTATATCATGGTGATAACATATTTGTCTCTGTTCATTTTGTTTTAGGTACACGAAGAGTTTAAGTCTAAATGTGATTCAGAGTTATGTGTTCAGAAACTAGTAGATAATTTTATCACCGCAAAAGCAACAGGCACAACAAAACCAGGTTAGTAACTTTGTGGTAACTCCATTCAATTTTTCTAAAAAATCTATATAGTAGGAGGTATTTTGTATGAAGGCTTCCCTATGGCAGAGCCCTTTGGCTTTAGGCTGTTTGTTTGGAGCGTAATAATGCTGTCTTCATATGGCACTTGAGGAAGATTAAGTTGACATATTTTGGTCAATTACTGTTGGAATGCCCACCCTCTTAAAAGATTAATTGATTGATTGACTCGTGTTTTATGCCGTGCTTAATGCAGTGTATTCCGACAATAATAGACACTAGCACAGCATAAAATGTGAAATGTTTTACTAATGTTGAAAAGTTCATTTTCATCACATGCTTAGTAAACACAGCATTGCTGCTCTCTAAACAAACTGCCCTTAGCCAGAGAGAACCATCATATTAGTGGAGTGTAACATCACTCAATCAAGCATTTTAATGACAGCAGAGTGATTAGCCTAAAGATGACAATAATAAGATTGATCGTTTACCCCCCTCTATGATAGCATGTCCTTGCTGATTTCCACTACAACCTTAAAATCTCTCATCAACTCGCCTTAATTCTACATCTATGATAGTACTGGATCACTCCCCTCTATTCATCAAGTTTCATATTTCTATAATTGTCAAGAAAATTTTTAATCAGATGATTATTTAGCATGGAGAAGATTTAAATGTCCATGGCTTAGTGGTTAGCATTTGTGGTAACTAATCCTACTTCGAAAGAACCATTCACAGGATCGAGTTTGTCTGTTGACTCTCAGGTATATGAGTGAGTCACATGATGTGGCTCCGGCAAGCGCAGGGGTGGTTTTTACAAGGTTTACTCTTGGTTTTCCACCACAAATAGGGAAGAAACAGTATGTAGTGGACAATCCGTCGTCATTAGTGAAAAACCCTTGAGTACGACATTAAACACAAATCAAACAAACAAAATATTTAAACAGCCCTGCTGTTGTTCGGTTAAGCCTGTAGCCATGGCTTAGTGGTTATCCTGTCTGCTTCGATGTTCAGTCCAAGGGTTTGAGTGTGCCTGTTGACCATCGGGTATAGGAGTCACATGATGTGGCTCCAGCATTACAATTGGCTGCAATATCCATCTACATGTACTAGTATTTGTTACAAGATTTTGCAGGAGAACAGATAGTTTACCACTGCTAAGTTTGTTTTTTTTTTTTCCTCATTTCGCAGCCTTGACAAAAATCTAGCAATCACAACCTTAAAATTTTGTTGTCATGGTCAGTCACTCCAAACGTTTGTTTGTTAAGCCCTTTATTCTCCCTTTGATTACTACATATTTGTCGAATGTGAATTGTCCTTTAAAAATAGGACACTTCATACCGGACTAAAGTTAGTTCTGCAATAAAAGAAGTAATGATATTTTGTGTTTATAGAAAAATGGAAGGCTTTAAATGACACGAAATACTACATAAAAAAAATCTAAACATTTTGTCATTGACTTTGTGAAACTGAGAATACTTTTTAAGATGATAAATAAATGGCCTCTAATATGCTGCAGCCATTGAATTCCTTTTATCAAAATAAATACAAAAATGACCATAAAAATACAGAAACCAGGAAAAACTGCATGTTCAAATAGCCAGGAAAATACCAAGCTATGAAATACAAGGTAAAACTAAATGAACCTGGAAATACTGAATCCATGAAATATTGTGTGAAACTTTGGGTAAATAATCCAGGGACCTGTTCCTCGAAGTGCTATTAAATTTAATCTGGTGTGATGTGACATCCTGCCATAGTGGAGGTCTATCTCTTATCCGCTCTAAATGATTTCATCTGGTGTAAGCGTCTAATAGTCTCTCAAGCAACTGTCCCCAGTTTAAAAAATACGTGAATACTGAAAACTTAAAATAATACATAAAAACATGAATGAATATGTTTTTTTGTCCATTTTCTCCAGCAATATGTGAATGGAACCCCTCAGGTATTCTCATCTGTGTGTACGTGTATGTAGTAGCTATTAGTGTATACTGTGGGAATGGCTTCAGGCAGTACTGTTTGAATGCATGTCACTGTACAGTGCTTGTTTGTTATTCTGGCAGTGCCAGTAGGAAAAAAATGATTTGTCAAATGTTGCAGAATTTGTCGTTATGTGGGTGTGTTTTGATGTTTTCTGAGGGGTGATAAGGTTTCTACTCGTATTTCCACCGTATTTAAGTAAGGCAGAGTGAAAAGTGGACAAGCCGTCGTCCTATTTGTGAAATACTAAGACTACTGGGTTAAACCCACATCCTACAAACAAGGAGTAATCAATTACACATTTCTGAAGAAATTATTTCAATGCAAGCTTTAACATGTTCTCTGTTAAATTGATTTATTAATTATTGATTGATGATGTTGATGTTTAAATGTGGTTTAGTCAATGTCAGATATTTGCATGTAAACTGTTAGACAGATAGCAAATATGGTGGCATGGTGTGTTGTATTGTTAATTTGTGTTTAGGAACTATGTTAAACTACATATATACAGAACACAAACATTGATTGATAAATGCCATTAGTATTTCATAATTTATTTTCCAATAGTTCCTCTACCATTTTCTGAAGAGATAAATAGACAGAAATTGTGCACACATCATTATGGCAACTGGATCAAACAATTGTATTAACTTGTATGGTAAATACTGTCTTAGTTCAATTAAAAATGGAATGCACAAATTGTCCTGAAAAATTATCAGATAGTGTGAAGTGCTTTTGTTGTCCATAGCAAAAAAAAATTTAAAAATATTAATATAAGAGACAAAATTGGTTGACGGTTAGGTTTAATTGGGGTTAACGGTTGTACTTAAGGTTATTCCACTCATATGACGACGTGCCAGCCCAATGGGTGAAGGAAAACCACCCTCCACACAACTGGCAACAAACAAAGACAAGCTAGGATACAATATAAAGACATCTCAAACAGATTGGCTTTGTGTTGCCCTTATCTCTGATAGCATCCAGACAACAGGAAGCTCCCTCCCAACCCTCTTCCTGACTGTTAAAGAGATAACTTACTGTTGCCCCGGTGTAATCAGAGGTCAAGGGTAATAAGAAGCCAAGTGTTTTGTGTATCTCGGGGTTGTCCTGTCTTGTCATTGTTCTTTCTATTATACATACTGACAATCATCGTGGGATTGAGATACTGGCCATATTTCAGTCTGACACATAGGCCTTTAGACACTTGCTGTTCTACTGAAGTTTAACGTAATACACAAGTTGTGTAACTCTGAAAAATAACTTCATTTTGACTTCACATTTCAGCATTTCTTATGTCTTCAGCAGGAGCTAATGATCTTCTGATTGTAGCATAATAGTTTGTAGACTTAGTTGGTTAACACAAGAACAATCTTCTTTGTCATGTCTTTGTTCTGTGTTGTGATTATCCTGTCTTGTCTTTGTTGCCAATGGGGTCAAGGGTGGTTTTCTATCACCTATTTGGCTGGCACACCGTCATATCAGTGAAATAACCTTGAGTATGTCATGAAGCCCTAATCAAAAAATCGATCGGGATAATTTTGTGCATAATTTGAATCCGGTACATGTATAAGAGTGAGTCACACAGTGTGGCACTCAGCCATCACAGGTGTGGTTTTTACAAGGTATCATCCCGGTTTTCAACCATATTTAAACAAGGAACAGTGTAAAATGAACAATCTGTCCTCATATAAGTGAAATACCGTTGAGTACGATTTTAAACCCCAATCAAACAAACAAACAATAATTTATCTGTAATTATAATTTTGTCTAAAATAAATACATTATTTGTCTAGGTCCTATAGAGTTTGAAGAACCCGACTTGTCCAACTTACCTGCAACCCGTCCTCTATCACCCGAGCCAAACAATAAGAGAGACAGCTTCTCGGAGAAAAAAACCACAGGTATGTTTATAGTCATCAACATTTATTACAAGTTACTAACTAATTTCTATTGGATCGGTATCTGGCATGATCTGGTGGATTAAGATGTCTACAGAATAGTAAATTCAAGCTCTTAGATCTGGCTACTGGAGATCTTTATTACAGTATAGATCTACTTTCTGTATCTTCTTTAATAGTGTTAAAGTAGTTTATTGCATAGACTTATTCAAGTACTGAAGAAAAAAAAAGGTTTGTTATATCATTTTAAATTTTTTAACAAATAATTGAAGATCAACTGAAAAGCAAAAATAAAACTTGTATTATGCCCATTGGCGTTTACATTACGCTATTGCAAATTTGTAGTCCTCAACCCTGCTTTTTAATTTTTGGCTTTTTCTAACATTCAGAAGGCTAATAGGAATTTAAATATAATATGTAGCTTTTACTCAGCTTAGAAAAATGTCTCCATTTTTCCAGAATCATTTTTATTATTAACCAAATATAAACAAATACATAAATTTTAAAATGGTCAAATGCTAAAATTAAATTTATATAATTTTAATTCATTTCTAAATTTAGTAAGAGTTTTGTTGCCAGTGAAGATATGTTTCAAATTTTCTGTTCCTGTGTAATTGTAATATTACTGTAAATAACCAGGGGATAGGATAACATGTTAAGATGTTACATGTTTAATAAAGGGAGCTTACTGGTTCATTTCATACACCACCACTGGCCACGTCCTCACACTTGTCTCCCTTTGTTTCAGATTCATCTGTTATAAGCGGTTGGTACTGGTTTCAATGTCATTGTTTTTGTCACTCAGTAATTTATTAATGTCCCTGTTTATTGTTCTCTAATATTGTTTATTATATACCAACCAGACAAGTTTTTAACTGCAACGAAATCAAAGTTTATTGTATAATAGTAAATTTACTAAATGGTAAAACAGCCACTGCTGGATATTGCCTGAAATGTGGCTTCATACAACAAATATATACAATTACAATCTCCATTCAGTCTCAATTAATCGTTGATCAGTGCAAGTGTCAATTTAAACTTTTCCATCTGAAATCAACCATTGAAATTATTATCTTGGAAGTGAACCAGGTGATGTACAAATTTGCATTTAAATCAAAAACTTTCATTTGAAAACTGTATGTTTTTGAACCAGTGTTAATTTATAAATTTATGTAGCATGAACTAGCATAATAAAATTGTAAAGGGTAGTAACATTAAGATGACTTAAGTCGCATTGGTTAATATTTTGTGTTATCTTAATATACATTAATTCACCCCCAATTATAACTACAAAAATGATTTTCTGAGTAGCCTGTTTTGATGATTAACCATTCAGTCGTAAAAAAAAAAAAAAAAGATATAAAAAAAAAAATTTAGTCGTACTTTGAAAGAAAAAGCACATATAAAACTAAGTTAATACATTACAGCAGTAAATTGACATCCCTTAATCAGATTATAAACATTAGGTGACAGTCTTGGTTTCATATAAAGTATGGTAGCAACTATTGAGTAATGTAAATGGACTGTTTGCTATGTCTTTTAAGCATTTAAACTATTACAGGTCACATTTCCTACAGATAAATGTTAAAACATTTATATAGTACAAAAATGAAAGTAAGAAAGACACTATTTGATTGGATTTTTAAAATCGCATCACTTATTCTGGATTGTGGAGAATAGTACTTGTACATGGTACACAAAGTAAAATAATTTATAAATTAAGAGGTCTAATAGGAACTGATCGTAAGTGTAATGTTGTGACCGCCCTCTTTGCAGACTCTAGTGGTAGCCCTAGTCCAGTGCTGACCGGCCAACCAGGCCCTCTGAGTCGAAGTGTCAAGCTCAGGGTGTCAAGAACATGTAAATAAACAGCTTTCCAATTAACATTTTCCTTACCGTTTTTTGTTTTAGTGGGCTGTGGGATGCTCTGCTTCTATTTTCTAGTTTATCATTTATTTTATGGATAGTTCACAGTTTTTTTTACTAACATGGTTATGGACTTTTAGTTTTCACTATGGGAGGTGTTTTTAAACGGAACTATTCAAAAGTAAAAACCTAAAAATTCATTTTACGATTTGTGTTTTTGATTCTGTGTATAAACAGCTCCCATTAAGTGAATTTTTACCCTTTACTTTCTGATTGTGTATTAGAAAGAAACCGTGTCATTTATAACACAAATATGCATTTAGTGATAAATTATCTATATTGCTTGTTTGCTTGAGTGTTGTTCTAATATCGGTTTACTTGGATCTTTTAATTAGTTTATGTCTTTTAGTATCTCATGGTGTATATATATTCTTCACCTCCTGCATGTCTATCGTGCATTCATTTCAAACATAATAGCTATGGATGTGATGGCATGCCATGTTATAATGACTTTAAGATTGTCCTTTAATTATACAATTGTTATTTATCCTAATCTCTTTCTTGACTAATACTGAAGGAAGACTTCTCTGTCACTATGTCCTTTTTATTTCTCATATCATTTCCGTATGTTTGCTGCTTTGTTGTATATACTTGTAACAGTCCAAGGCATGGGCAAATTCCACAAAGAATTTATCATAAGTCTTATTTTCCAAATTCATGAAGTCATATTGTTTTATATTAGGGGTTATTGTATATGGGGAATTAATTTGGATATTGCTAAGTAATTTAAGGTTAATTACACAACAAGTTAAATAAGGCTTGCAAAATCAGAAACTATGTTGTTTTGTATTTTTGTGCATAACTTTGATGAAAACTTTGTGGAATTGGTCTGTCAATGTCTCATCATACGGCCTGATTGCATCTTGTGTAGTTTACTGTTCCTTGTTACATGACATACACATTTCTTTGGATGCTTTCATGACATTAAATATCACCTTTCAGTCTCTCAAGCCACTGAACTGCTTAAAAGTTTGTTTCCCATAATATAAATGAGAGTTAAATTAAGCGCCACTGAACATGCATCTATCATATCATTTTGTGATATGTTTTACTAATTGCATGAAGGACACCCTGTTAGACCTTTTCCCAAGGATGACAGAACCATTGACCCTAGCAACACTCCCAGCATGCAATTCTTTACTCCCTAACTACAACACACACAAACACACTTTTTAATCACAAAATTTGCTCATGGTTTATAATGTTACTTTTATCTGTACTGAACTGTTGCTATTTTTTAAAAGCTTTTCAATAAATCACCTTTGTCCCACAATCTACAATTGAAACTGTAAAACTGTCCCATTCAGTTGTCTTGAATTTGTTTATGCGCCACAGTGAGAAAAACTATATTAGGGAATTCATAAATTTGCTTAGCTATTAAACATTTCAATAGCTTAGTGTAATAACAATCTGACAAAATTATTTGACAGCATTTTTTCTATTTCTGACATATAAACACTGGTCACCAGTTCTTGTGAATCTTATCAGCTCAAACTCCGTTTAAATCTTTTTTTCATTCTAACAACAACAACAAAAGCGATAAAGAGTTCATCAGTGTTCACTTAAAGTCAAAAGGTTAGAGTAAAGCAAAGTTTGTCCGAGGTCAATATGATAAATCTCAGCACTGTCAAAAATAATGATAGTAAATGAGTGAAATAATAAACCCTTTAAAAACAATTTTAAGAAAAACAAAACCAAAAAAACTCCATATATATTCATATATCAAACCCCTGAAAAGCAAATGATGAACACGGGGAATATTTCAACCTCCTACATACTGTTTGTGCAAAGAAAAAAATGTTCTTCTGTAAATTTATCATAAATGTTGTATTTCTATGCTTTATGTATATGTATTGTTTTATTTGTTTAGTTTGAAGAATGTTGTATTAATGTAACATGGTGGCAGGGTTTTGCTTATTGTTTTAAACAATGGCTTGAGGTGATTCAGACTTACGTCTCATACCTTTGACAGCCTGTTCTAAATCTGTGGGTATACAAGTTAGGAGAGCCAACTGGGAATTCAAAATCCGTGCTGATTTATGTCCCTTTAACATCATTTTGTGAGGATTTTCCTTACGCAATCAGCTTTTTATTATTTCTTTTTTCCCTCTTTTAATGGTGGTAATGTTTTTGTCATAACACTGTGACTGATGTGAACTAGGCATCAACAACCACCCAAGGATGTAGAGAAATTGATTATTTTGTTGGTTACAATTGAAGGTGGAGTTGAAGACTGCAAGCCATGCTCACAATTCGTGATTAATATTTTTGTTGTATAACGTCTGTTTACTTCTTTTGTTTAGTCCATTCCATTTAAGTATTATCCATGGAATTCCTTTCTTAGTAAATGTACTCCCAAGGACTTCTATAATCTATGTGCATTATGTAACAGATGGCCCTCTGGCTAAGGGCAGTTTGTTTGAAGAGTAGCAATGCTGTCTTTACTTAGCATTGGAGGAAAAGTTTGGAAAAGCTTCACATCTTGGTTGTGCTTGTGTCAAATATTGTTGGAATACACAGTCATCATATAAGTAAAATACCCTTAAGCACTGCGTAAAACACCAATCAATCAATCATTGTAACAGATGTATTCTAAAGACATCCAGGATCTCTATGGTGAAGGTTTATGAATACAGCGACTGTACAGGGCCCTGCTTGGTCTTCAGCTATGAATAATAATTACACCATAGCTATGCTGGAAGGCACAAAACATGACTGTTCAACATTTCTGTCTTGTGAATCCTCAGTTTCTAAAATCTGGTTAGTTTGGCATAGTTTAATTAAGTAGGAACTTTCTGTGTCCTTGTTCTCTTGGATATTTGTCTTCTTTCATCATAGACTTTCATGTCTTGATGCTCCGCTATTTTCATCCTGTACTTGTCTTCTTTTTAGTCACTCTTTGTTTCTCCTAGTCTATTGGTACACCGCCGTGTGAGTGAACAACCTTAAGTACATTGTAAAAACCCAATTAATTTGATTATTATGGAATAGTAATTGTTTACTAATATGTGTCCACTTGCAATCTGTTGTGTTACTAATCTAAAACATGCCCCTGAATGAGAGATGTGATATGAAACAGATTAATTGTAAAGGTTAATACAGACTTAAATTGTTGGGGAGAAAAAACTTTACTGAATTGTTGCGAAAGAAGATAAAATTCTAAAATACTATTGTATTTAATTTCTATTTAGTTTATTTTGTATATACCAAGTAATGGACTTGAGATGTTTGTTGCTCATGGGCAATACGAAAGTTTCGAGTTATGATGTGACGACAACAGAGTGACGTCCCTTTGCGAAATGACGTTGCCACTTCAGTATGGGCAGTCTGCCTATACTTTAACATTGCGTGTTGTTGGGTTTCAGGAAAATATAGCTTTGAAATTGTAACTTTTGCCAAAAAAAATAGTTTTAGCCATGGGAAAAGGAAATTCATACGGTTTTATTAACGTTTACCTGTTAATTTGAAATATTCCCTATACCGCTCATGTTAAAAATCGTGGATTTGCCCTCTCTTGCCGTAAACCGGTAACGGTATTTCGCAAAGGGACGTCACTCTGTCGTCGTAATGTCATAACCGGAAAACCCCGTATTGGTTGGTTTGTTTATTTATTGGATTGGGGTTTAACATTGTTCTTAGGGTTGTTTCACTCACATGACAGTGTGCCAGCCCAGTAAGGGTGGAATCCACCATTAACACCACAGGCAACAGGGCCCTGATTTGTTTGTGTTGTCAGTGTCAGTCCCACACATTGTTATATTTCACCAGGACTCTTTGCTGTGCTTTTGCTTATTATGGAAATCGCCAGTGTGTCCAAATGGGGATGTTCTTCATCTTATAAGCAGTAACATTCATTTAAATAAACCAAGCCAACATTCAATTTATTTTATTGGAATCAATGCATTTACTGATCTCAATCTCAAAACAGATTTTCATGACAATGAATGCCAATGAAATACTTTGTTAAATTCATCATAACTGACAGGCTACCCAATGTAGTGTTTACTGTCGACCATTGTTGTATGAATTCACACTGGTCGAAAGCATCATTTTATCTCCTCCCCTATTACACTGATAGTGATAGGTCTGTCATTTATTCGCTATTAGCGATCTTGGTCTGCTTTTAGCCGTATAAACTTAAACAGCTGGCTTCTGCCAATTTAAATGAGATCCAACTGTCTCCAACTATAGTAACACTAGTAGCAGGTTTAGTTGCTTTGGGTAAAAACAGATGGTGAGAAATGGGCTTTTGTTTTCTTTATTAAAGCTTTTGGCTTTTGTTAGGGCATTTTGTGCATTTATATGCTTGTATCTTTTTAAAACACAAACTATTTCCTTTCTTTGCAGAAATAAATACTGTGTAAACCAAAACACAAACTTTCACTTGAAGAGATGATTGCATCATTCTATATATATTTTGAATAATTGAAGAGAGAAAAATTTGCTTGCCAACATATATATATGTAATTAGTATGTGTAATAATACCTATGTATCATACATGTAATACCATATACATAATTCCTGTTTCCCAGCGTATGTGTTATTTGTAAAATACAATGAGATAGAATATTATTCTATAATTGCCCAGTAATTTGGCTTGATTGAGGGCTTTTGTTAACTCTTGTAACTGACATTCAACACATAATATGATGTATTCAGTTACCTTGAACAAAAAGTGTAATTTTTTTTTTCTGTAGCTGATATTAAGAATTAATGAATTTTTTATTTGATGTATTAGTTTAAACTGGGAATTTGATACGTTTTTCAAGATAAATACTGATTTATAATAAATATTAATATTCTTGAACATTTCTTCTTTGAAAGGGTTTTTAAAAGGATCGAAGGGTAAGAAAAAAGAAAAGAAGAAGGAAAAGAAGAAAAAAGACGATAAACCAGAAGATAAAGACAATGAATCCATGTAAGACATAATATTACCATTTAATAAATATTGTATAATAAAAATTGATTTGAGTTGTAAAAATGAGATGGTGTACTTGAATAATGTACAGTATTAGTGAACTGAAAGTGTCCGCCAAGTAACTATATGATACTTTGCTAGTATCTTATTCAGTTTGAGCAATTTCTTATCCGAATTAACGTTCACTTCATAGCGATGTGCTCGCTGCTGTGGTTAGTGTGTATGCACACTTATTCTACTTTGATTTGTCGTTCACGAGTTCGAGTCCACCATCAGGTATATTAGTGAGTCACACGATATGTTTCCGGCAATCTCAGGTGGTGATTTTTACAAGGTTTCCTCATGGTATTCCCCGTATTTAAGCAAGGAACTGTGTGAAATAGACAATCTGTCATCATACAACTGAAATACCTTTGAGTACGATGTTCAACCCCACCCAAACAAAACAAACAAATCCTAGCAGTATAGGGTCAATGTGGGATTGTTAATAGCCTAATTTTGCTATGGCGTTGAATATTATTTTTTGCAAAACTAGAAATTCTGAAGCTAGATTTTTCTGTAATGGGAAAGAATGGGCAGATTATCTGAACGACTGCTTAAAACCATATCACATCAGCAACGGTTAATGTCTTTGACTTTTTTAGGGATGCGGCTTCAAGTCAAGATGGACAAGACGGGGTAAGCATCTTCTCACAAAGTTTTGTTCCCTATTTTTTTTTTATATATTATACAGACATATTTGTTGATAGATTTGTAGTTAGATTTTTAGATAAATTTGAAATTATCTTGCTAAACATCAGGGTTGTCACAATCCATTCTGAAACTAAGTGTGTGGTGTATGTCTTTTGTAGAACTCCTATGAAGTTGATGAAGAAGGGTATCGAATACGACCTGACAATCAACTTGAAGGTAAACCGACATTTTTATTTTGTGCAGTTCCTCTGACTATTTGCAGTATGTTGCTTCTGTAGTCATTCTGTTCTAGAGTAGAGGATAAATAATCAATTGAACAGTTGTATTGAAGCATGTACTTTAAAAATTACTCGTGTACCCTGGAGGTATATTCAGTTTAGTTAAAACTGTTTACCTTTTATGTTTGCCTTTTGTGGCTAATTACTTCCACAGAAATAAACAACCAATCAGTCCGTCAATCATGTAGTAGCTCTGCTACTTCTGTACCTCTAGTTGTTTTCAAAATGACCTGTGTATTGAAGTTCCACATTAATCAATCAATCATTTTCTAGTGGGCCTGCAGCTATGGTTCAGTGGTCAGTGTGTCGGCTTCCTGATCCTCCTCTGGATTTGTTACTTGTCAACTGGAAACCAAGTGACCTCTTCACCGATTTATGTTTTTTTAATTTTTTTTCTCCCATTTTTGGGGGGATGCAGCTTCAGTTTGTCATAGATGAAATAACTCAAAGTACATACTAAAACAACTGGCTAACGGTGAATTCTCATGGTTTGATTTGTAGTATCTATTTAGGGACTTCCCCCTTTTTGCTGCCTTGTCATTGGTCTACTGTTTTGTTGCAAGCAAAGGGGAATCCTCTTTCGTAACTCTCAACTAAGCCTTGAGAATGCATTTAAATGAACTAGAAAATCAGTGATTTATGTGTTTCTTCTTTTCTTTTTTTCAGGACACACAGACAATGGTGATAAAAATAGTTGGTACTCCAGTTCCGACAGTGAATCAGGTGAGGGGTGGAATTATTCAAATCTGACCACAGATCTGATCTGGGATCAGCATTGTCAAACTGTTTCCATTCAAAAGCTTGCGTAAACGATTTTGCATTAGCATGAAATTGACTCCACATCACCTCTAACCCATCAGTTATGGGAAAAGGTTACATTAATTCATCGCCTAGGTTGTCAGCACTGGTATTTACAAGATTACATGCCCATGGCCGTGGGTTAGCGAGTGCGCTTACTAATCCTACTTAGATGTACTATTCACAGGATTGAGTCCCTCTGTTGACCCTCAGGTATATGAGTGTCACATGATGTGGCAATCGCGGGGGTGGTTTTTGCGATGTTTCTCCAGATTGTCCTCTGTAATTGGACAAGGAAGTAGACAATCCATTGTCATATAAGTGAAATACCCTTGAGTACGACGTTAAACCCCAAACAAACAAACAAATCTAAATGTCATTCAAAGATTTGTTGGAGAATGTTAATTTAAAGCAATTTGCAATTCAGACAAGACAAAAGCAAGCTATCTTCATTTTTTAAATCATTGAACTATTTATCTGCATGTCATGGGAATTCACAAACTCCTTGGTTTGAAATCACATAATGTTTTGCTCTCCACACATTATTAACATAAGTCAAAAAAAGCTAAATTATTGATTTGCAAGCCAGTGCATGCTAATAAAATTTACAAACATGATGCAGAAAGTAACTGAATTAGTGTCAAAAGGTAGGGTTTATCTGCAGTTTGACTTTATCTGGGATATAATTTACTTAACTCCAATGAAACCAGACCACATAAAAACCTCACAATCTTTTCTGTGAATAACAGTACAGGCTGATTGGCTGATTCTCACTAAACAGCGAAAGTAAAATTCTAAATATTGACCATTGTCCATAAACAATCTTCTGCAGATCTACTACATCTGTTTACTCATTCAGAGTGTCCATGGATTAA
This sequence comes from Mopalia vespertina, assembly GCA_030265115.1. Classification (NCBI taxonomy): domain Eukaryota; kingdom Metazoa; phylum Mollusca; class Polyplacophora; order Chitonida; family Mopaliidae; genus Mopalia; species Mopalia vespertina. The sequence continues at coordinate 20,751 of JAQQZZ010072246.1, forward strand.
AATTGTTGATGTTATGGATGGCTTTTGAATGGGAGTAAGACACACGATGTTGCTCCAGAAGTGTCTGGAATGGTTTATACGATGTTTCCTTGGGTTTTCCATGGTATTTGTGCAAGGAACAGTGTGCAGTGGAAAAAACGTCTTCCTATAAAGGCCCATTCATGGCAACAAATTGGGACCTGAATATCATGTAGAATGGAAACAAGGATTAGAAAAGACAACAGAATAAAATCAAATTTTGTCAATCTCATTTTGACAATAAACTAATGTTTTGTTTCAGTGGATGGGGAGGGAAAGAAAATAAAAGTAGAAATTCGACCTTTAAGTCCAAATGGAGCTATGCCTTCTGGGAATATTGACGACATCAGAGCATCAGTCGAAGCTTTACGACTTTCACCCACAGCTGCGGTATGTCAAATAATATTGTCCAGCATCAAGTCTATTTTTGTGTTTAAATATGTCTTTATTTACTGAAGGCATTTATGAAGTGCCTAAACGATGAATTAAAAATTTCAAAACAAAAAGGCTCCCCTTTTTTTCTTCTCATCTAATGTGTTTTCTGTTTTCTGTTTTGTTTTTGCTGATCAGCAGTTCTACTGGTGGGTGGTTGGAGGGAGCTTCATGTTGCCCTGGTGCTCTCAGAGCTAAAGGGGAACAGGAAGCCGATCTGTTT